>MU872038.1:0-11552 GCA_036418205.1 Ostertagia ostertagi | reverse complement strand
AGTTGCTCAAACGATAAATTTGTTTGGGTATGAGTCTAGATGGAAGGCGGTGATCTTACGGCATCTGAACTGCTGCACATTATCCTACAGTAATGAACTATGTAATCCCACACGATTTGAAGCTGAGTAGAAGCTGATTTTATCGTCTGTGCTGCTTAATGACCCTACTCGGGATAGAAGCTAAGAACTTGAAACCAGCGTTGTGTTCCCTGGCCATTATTTAGAGATACCCGCAAGGAGCAACCAAACTTTCCATCCCCGTGGGATGGTTGGTTGTGCAGGACCTACGTATGCATTTATGGGCAGAAAAATGCAGACTGTATCCTTCTGTTCTATTATTACTTGACTCCGGCTTACAACTTAGTATAAGTATCCTTCAATATTATCCTTCTATTTTATAAAGCGCTAACTTTGTGTGTCGGTTTGTGTATCTGTATGTGTGTGTGTGTATGTATGTATGTGTGTCCGTCCGCAAAATGAAGTGAGTGAGAAGGAAGCTCATGGGATAAACAAACCGCTAACAAATCGGGTAGCTTACAGGATTTGAGATATCAATGTTTTGTAGCAGGATAGTTGTGATAACACTCTTAGGGCTATATAAACACCTGCTTAGCACACTTCCGTTCATTCCACATGGTGCTGCAGTGGCAGCTGGAGGGCAGTGGAGAGAGGAAGGGAGGATGAGGAAGGGAAGCGAAAAATCTACCGTCATATCATGATTGTGTCCCTTCTACTGTTTGAAACACCATTGTGTTGCATACGCGTCACTTCCAGGAGGTGTTGGTGTCACAGGAGGAAGGGACCATAGCGGAGGATAGAAAGCTTGCGCAGGAAAGGAAGGTCCCGGCGGTTGACGGGGGACTAATCTGGTAATAAAAACGTCTACTGACAGATTCTTGGTTAGAAGTAGAATTTGTGGCGCGACCTCAAAATAGAACTCATCAACGCTAAATGCACTATGCCTTTTGTTTCGCGCAAGGTATGATCGTACGAATAATGAAAACCAAAAAAAAGTATTGTCCCGATTTTGAACCATCAGGTTCATGGGATAGTTCAGCTTATTTTCATAACAGTCTAATTTTGAACGTTCATCAAGCACATACCCTCAGAGGACCCCGAAGATGCAGCACGCTCGGGACCTCTTTAAAAAAATATTTCTATCGATCTGCCCTCCGTTCCAGCGTTCCTACTGCTGGCGTGTTATTACTTCTCAATCTGTTGACTTGTTGTTCAAAGTTGGCCAACCTTATCGAGACGGAGTAACTTGACAGATTTCAATACTTTCACGTCTCACGTATGATTGTTCGATTGTTGGCAATTACTGTGAAGCTCACCTTTTCGCAAGGATCGAATCCACATTCTGCGGAGCATGAACTTCTTTTCCTGATCTCCTCGCAATTTGTTTCTATTAACATTCAGCTTCTATTTTTGAACAAATTGAATACCAAAATTAGTTTTTCACTTATTTTGTTTATTAACTCCTTATTTTAAAAGCACAGGTCGCATTGCGAATGTTTGCTGAATAGTGTGCTGGATATGAGTGAAACCCTCATCCCCAACGGTACTCGATCCAGCATCTCTCGTTAGTTGCCAGCACTGATTTGACCCCGAAGTCTCCTGGTTTCCGATAAGCTGAAAAACCTTTGACAGACTAGAAGATATTTGTTGCGAGAGACCCAAAAACCTTCACAGTAAGCTAAAAAAAACACTTTTGATAAGTTTTACTTTTACAATTCTATTGCTAATGATTTTGAATTTTTTGCAATTTGCAGAATATTTTAAGGGTTTTCTGTCTTTTTTTAAACATAAATCTTTGCATTGAGATCACTTGGGTCGTCGTGGCAAACACACTTGAAGGGGGCTTTGGCTTTCGGCCTGTGTTGCCTAGACTACATAAATCGAGATTATCGAACGCTTGACCTCATTCTTTTAATTCGTGACCTTTGCAGGACCAGAGGCTGGTTCGGCTGTTCAAGGCTGACGCATTTATCCATTTACTCTCAATTTCTCTCAATTTGCGGTATAGCTTCAGACTACCTGACCACTAACTGAACTGAACGATGCTACGAGTAGAAAAGGTGCTGAATCGATAGCGAATGTAAGACTGAGTTGGCGTGAAGGTGGCGGATCATTGATATTTTTGAAGGTTCTCCTCCATATCCCCTGGAATTCACCTTCGAAAATTCTGCCATCACCAGTGCAATGTTTTTTATGGAGGAATATTGGCATAAAGCCTTAAAATCCATTTTTCTATGAGCTTCTGCCCAGAATTGTGGTGGATTCGCACCTTTCGAGTGAGATTCCGATCTGCCTTACTCGGATTGAGATGCTTACGAGAATAATGTGGCAAACTGTCGACTGTCATCAATTTGTCGTTCTTTCATGAATTCCCCTAACCGGGTGAAGGATAAGCTCTGGTCAGAAACACCTCATCCACTGCTTCCAAATCGATATTTCGACGCAGAAATATGATTAATAAGCCTCAGGTTGAGCTCCTGATAATAAATTTTGCAAGAATCTGTGAGGGAAACAGCTGAGCTAATTGAAATGATTACCAAGTCGGGCGAAATCATTTGATTCCTACGAATTGCGATCTGCGCAACAGTCCTGCACAGAGATGCTCGAAATATGGTGCCAATATGCTATACCTACCCTTCCCCTCGATGGAGGATAGATACCGGCCATGCGACCCATAAACGGGCCGGAAAATGAGCTGCGGTACCCATTGATACGTCCTGAATCGTGCTCGAATAATTAGGCCTCGTAGCGGGTTAATACTTAGTACGCTGCTTATTCATGCACTACAAAAAAAGCTCGAAAGGAAAATACGGCGCAAAACTACATGAGATTAAAGCCGGAATTCAACGATGAGGTCAAAGGTCAGGGGAAATTCACCTTGTGGAGGTACAGGCGACCCTAACCAAACGGTGCAGACCGACACACAATTGGCATCAAAGGAAATACGCCGGTAGTCTTGACGGTCGTTCTCCGCACCGCTGTCAGGCAGTATGCCCACCGACTAGATATCATTCGCCGCAGGTCTTGAGCAATTTGGCAGAGCAGCGTCAATGAAGGCACCAGCCGGTAAAGAAGGCAGATGAGAGTCCGCACCAGTTCAGAAACCGGGAAGGGCTCCTATTTTTAGGTTACATTTTCCCCGATATCGTCACCATTTCTAGTTATGATGCTAGCATCTACGTAAGAATGCTTAGGCTAGTATTCTTAAGACAGATTGTTGCATGCTGTCTGCTTCTTTAGCGCCTCCCCGTGCTGAACCTATTTTTTCGGATGAAATTGTTTCACAAGAAAATCGAATCTAATCAAGAAAAAAGGAAACCTGTGCAATTTGTTGATTTCATCAGATTGGGTTTTTGAGCTCATGATCTCATCATTGCCCAATTATGTGAGCCATACTTACACAAGCCAGGCTCTTATCTCTTGAAGCAAATGAGAGGTTTAGAGCTTGAAAAAACATCCAATTATTGTCAGACTCATCCCCGTCTCGAAGTCGCACTGCTCACTCAGCTCATTTTTCATTCGCTCGTTACTAATCACTTTCTCTCTTACTCTCTTGTTAGGTTGTATGTAGTAAGCGCAAAAGGTTAAGAGAAAAAGTTCTACCTCAAAGAAAAAATAGAAACCCCACGATTAGGACACTGGAGCCAAGCAGCCCGAAGAGTGTGAAACGGCCTCACAGGATCCTCCAGCTTTGCCGTCCAAAATACTGGAACCGCGAGGCTCAGGGGTGCACGTGAGGCTCCACCCAGCGGATGGGGTTCTCGCTGAGGAGCTGATGATGGTCGTGTCCGCTTCCACTCGTATTCATGTTCTCTCGCCTCCGACTCTTTTCTCTATATTCGGAGGGCACAGTATTTTCCTCGCTCTCTCCTCCTTGAATCCTCCACATTCAGAGACAAGTAGGGCCCTTAATTCAGTGTTATAGATGGATTTGATCCACTCTGTCCTATCTATAAGCCCTTCTCCTTCCATTGACACAGAATGCGGGGATGGGAACTCTTTTGCATAAGGCCCTACTGCTCCGTTCATTGCTGATAGAATAATAAGCATTCCTGACATTCCCCATATATGGGTGGAATAACCCCTATCCATACTACCATGCAGATTTCCCTAAACATTAAGGCAGTGAAGGAGTAGAGGATACGGGTGGGTGGGCCACTCTAGTGCAGTCCGTCGTTGTGACGATTCTACATTTTCGTCACTGTTTATTTCATCTTCCTTCTTTTTCATAGTTTTTTTTTACTTGCAACTGTTTTAATAGCTGCCATTATAGTTATCAGTTGATGTTATATATTTTTTCTTTTCTTTCTGAGTCATGCAGTCAGTCCCGCTTCGCCTGTTCTAGCTGTACACATGAATAGATATATAATTTTTTGCGACCCTTACCTAGTTGAGGGATCTAGACACGACCCCCACTCAGTTTTAAAATGTTCGCACATACGACCTCGCCGTCCCCACCTCGACCGCGCTCACCTATACTATATTCGATTCTGAGACCAAACCGACACATCTCAGTCCGATCTGCCACAATTGCTGCTCGAGGACGGACGGTATATTTGACTGAAGAAATGGCAAGATACTGCAATTACTCCCCACGCATTTTTTTTAATGTAAACGAAAACTGTGCAAAAGGCGATCCCACTCCCATCTACCAAATACAGTCGGCCATCATATTCACCACTACGACCTCAGTCAACCATTTGCCATAATGGCGATACTTAGGAACCTGAAATATCAAGTTCCATCCAAAAGTCCCAACGTTGAACCCCGCATTAACACTAGCGCCACTGCAGCCGGAGCGAATTGGATCCATCGCGATGAACGGTTTTCTACGTCCTCTAAATAGATCGCAGGTTCACACATTCCAGTTTTGCAAACAGATTAAGGCTCAAGTTTACATCATCCCCCAAAATGACCGCACAAAGCTTCGCCTGCTGCAAGCTAAGCGGGGCGCAATGTTATGGAGATATGATCTTTTTACATGTTTGAATTTCTATGGAAAGAAGAAAGTAGAATTTGGCACTGTCACAAGGCACGGGGCACAGTGGAAAATACGTCTGAAAATCGATTGAAGCATCTACTTGTTGCTGAAATCGGGACCAACACTCAGGCGGAGGTAAGAGGCTTCAGAGTTCTTTTTCCTACCCCTCTCAGGATTAAACGTATAGGATGCCCCATATCTTGCGATAGCACCAAGAAATTTCTAAGAATGTCAACAGTATTGCAGAAAACAAATGTAACATTATGCTGTATCACATGTCCCTGCAGACGTCGCTCCTTCGAGCAACAGAACGGAGACCATTGAGCAGGTGATATTCAAACGAGACCAGGTGTATTGTTACAAGGGACATAAAGCTTTCAGACCCCTTAGCAACTTGCTCTCTATTTTGCTTTGATGCCAAGCAGCTGGTTTGTAATTGTCCGATTCCTATATTACACCTTGAAGGCATGAGAACTTTCTTTCCTGATTTCTCCATTCTCCAACCTTCATAATGATTCCTCGAATGATGTGGTAAATCCTGATTTTTCAAAAAGAATGACTGGTGAAAGTTTTCCCTTCGCTATCGCTTCGATTTGGTTTGTTGTCCTGCATTTTGGCCAGCAAACCAGCGTGAACCGGTAGCGTTGTGACAAAAACGCCTCTACTACTGACAATAAAGTCGAGTTGTAAGGGATCGAATCTCCTTTTTAATCAGCTTCAGCAATTCAAGGACGACAGTACATAGAAATGGTTCATGGTCCATGATGTATGCACAATACATAAAGGATAAAAAGGATAAAGCATTTGCCGTTGATCAATCCCTTTTTGGGATGCGGCACGCATTCTACTTCCATTTGTACATTCGTAGTGGCGTTTGAATGCGATGTGGCCTATACAATGACTTGCGGGGGCCAGCCGATGTACAAGTCAGTGTTTTTATCCTCCCAGACAAGTCTGGTACCAATTAACCGACCCTGAGCGATGGAAGGCTTGGTTGGCCTGGCGACTCACGCCCAGGATTTGATCCCAGACCGCTCGTGTGGTGAGCGTGAAACTTGCCACTACACTACTTCCGCCCCGTGCACAATACATACTTACAAAATTTCTTATTAAAGACTCAAATTTTCTCCTGCTAACATTTATCAGAGCCCTGCTCTCGAAAGCCTTCTCAACGACGTGTCATTCTATGCTGTCACAAAACATTAACTTCAGGTTTACAAACTTTGCACTCTTCAAGAAAAAAGGTTCATAATAAACCTTGTATAGCATAGGCGAAGATGTTTCATAACCATAGGAGCGCCTGGACTTTCCTGGTTAATGGCATAACAGGCAGGGTGGTCACAAGCTGCAACCACGTCAAAAAAACGGGATCTCAAAAAATGTTGGCTAGCTCATCTCTGAGAATTTGAGCACTTTCGTTGGTTGAGGCGCTAACGTTAGAGCATGTGGGTATCAGACGTCTTGAGATGGGCCACGCATCCCACTTCCTTCCAGGTTCGAACGATACGTAAAAAACAACGCATCCTTTTTATGACAGGGTGTCCAGATGTTGTAAAACATTTAGTCATCTTCTCAGATGACTCTATCACCAATGACCTGAAAGGGGCAAAAAGCTTGATGGGCCTGAGCGAACTGCGATCGTGATTTTGTCCGCGTGCAGCACTCGTGTAAACTTTGCCTATTGCCGCGACACCACTTCCTCCACGTTAATATTGCTGTTTATGCAGATCAAAATAGAGGAAAACTTCGAATTGTAGACCTTATTTAACGAATCGCTCAGGATAACCCTCATCCAGAAACGAGGTCAATGGCTTGCTCAAAGGCTGTGAGGAATGAGGAAACCTTCAGTTTCTCAACGCCCTAGCCTCCTAAGCCAAATAAAGAGCCATCCGTGCTAGCTCGGATCGTTCGCATGCGTTTCAGAAATAGAGGATGTGCAAAAATTACATAAAAAAAGAGGCTGCCGCTGCCAATTTTCAGTTTTAGAACCAGGAGTTTTTGATTTCCATTCTAATGATTTTTATTGATTTCTATCGGACTTATTTTAATAATTCTATTCTACTTATTTCTATTCTATTGATTTCTATTGATCTTCTATTGGACTTATTTTAATAATTCAGGACCAGTTAATATCTTGTTACCGTAATTTTTGCCCACCTGATTTAATTGCTACTAGGTTTCATTAGCGACCTATTGTACCGAACAAGACACTCCTCCATTTTGCTTGAGAGTTGCGATGCTGAGATGTTGATTAATTTGATTGCACTCCGGATGTAAAGTTCCGAGGAAGAACCTGGCATAGCATGGAACGTCCGAGGAGACTTCGCGGCTATTCATGACATCAGCCTTCGTGCGCCGTGGCAAGCGAAAAACAGCCCCTTGAATTGGCAGTTTGCACGGAATTCTCTTCGGCTACCTGATAAATACAAATTAGATTTATGTCGTTCGTTATTTTTGCCATTCGGCCAGCCGTCGGAAGCTCTCGTCCCGTTTTACGCAGAATAACATCGTGCTACTACCTCCAACAAAGGTTTTATGGCGTACTTCATAAAACTGTCACCGCTAAATTACCGTATCCATGGCACACTGATCACCAAAAGGACACATGCTCATTATTTTGCCCGATTGTCATAAGGAAAGCATTGGGCATTCAGGGCTACGGCCGAAGTACACTTTCTAGTTCGCTAATCATTTAAGGAGAGCCTGGTGTGTTTTGAGAGTAAGATCTGAATTTCTTGGGCAGGTTGAGGGGTCGTGTCTCAACTCAGCAGCTGGCTTCCGATTCAACATCGAATGGCTCTGGTGGATCTTCGGACAAAAATACTGCGTAGGCACATCCCAATATGCGTCGATTAAGTTCGAATGTTTTAACCAATTACCGCTAGCATTAATTTATTTATTACTTATTATTTAACAACTGACGCTGTATTATATCGTTCAAAAATGGTGACATTTATCATAGAAGAGAATGGAATACAATAGAATCTTACAATATCACAATACAATGGAATCTTACAATATGTCTTCACAAATTTAAATAAAAAATAAATAAATAAAAATAAAGAATAAATAAATAAATAAATAAATAATTTAAGAGAATAGAATATGGGCTGATCTATGCGTTATGGGGGAGCAGTGCAGCGGAACGGAACGCTCTGTCGCAGTTCCCCGGGTAGGAACCCAACTATTACACAGATTACCATCGCTTCAAATTTTGTAAATTAAAACTTGACTTGATGCGAAAAGGCTGCCTGAAACAATAAGCCATCCCTATTTACTGCAGCATTCTCATGGCTCTTAGTATGCTATACGAAATCATAGTCGTCAAAGAGTGGCGTTATCCCTAGCGTCATCCGCCTACCTAGATTCTTACAAAGGTGATTTTGTGTATAGTCTGAGAACAACTCGGCCGAAAAAAAATAACAAAACTCTGCTTTTTTTCTCTGTTTGTGTGATAGTTTTTTTTCCATTCCGCGTTAAGGTCTATCAAACTTTTTTTCTGTATAAGCTGTACTCTTGTGTCCGGAATAGCGCACCTACGCGTGCATCCAATAATAAATAAATAAATAAAATAAATTTCCTCTGCATTGAATAGACGCATGGCGCATCGAGAAGAACATCATCTTTTAGGAGCTTTTTGAAAACGGTCTTTTGCATGATATAGGGGCACATGCGGGAACCACAGAACCATGGTTAATTTTTCCTGAACGGCCCTCTGAATACCAAAAAAGGGGTCCCTAGTTCGATTCCTCGTGGTGACAAATTTTTGCATTTCGAGTTGACGTTTCAAAATTCGCGCAAAATGGAGTTAGCATGAATAATTAGTACCATATTCATGATTAGGACCGTCAGTAACCCTTACAAATAGACTTTGATTAAAAAACTGGTTGAAAAGCTGTGACACCAAGTGGGGACCTTTCTGATGTCACAGCTTTTTCACCATTTTTTCAATCAAAGTCTATTGTAAGGGCGGCAGTTTGACCGATACACATTCACAGAATTCTCTCGCCACGGGACGCGCTACGGATGCGATGCATCTTCAACACCGATGGAACAGGGTCCTGGGGGTTTTGGGTTTTCTACGGAGATAAACCCAAAAAATAGCCCTCTATTCTACGGAGATAAACCCAAAAAATAGCCCTCTATATATTGGGGTATACAAATCAACTAGAAGTTGAAAACTGCATTTTTTTGACATAGCTACCGCTCCAGAAGTTTTGCCTATGTCACGTAGCGTCATCTTGCAACACACACTACTGGACGAAAATGCGCACGCTTTGCTGGCACACTTATGGTTAGTACTAGCTTGGCAACCATTCAAAATGGAGCTCTCACCAAAAGCTACGACCAAGGCCCAACCGCGTGCGTTTTTTTACCTTCAAAAACCTCAAAAGCATTCAATCAGCTGGATCTCATAAAGAATAGAGGGGAAGATTGAAGGCCACAAATACAACCAGAATCTACGCCCAAGAGGTGAACGGTGAATGGTCAATTTACAAGACAGCCGCAAAAGTTGAGGGTTGAAGGTTGACGGCCCCTGGAAGATATCGCGCGGAGTTGGTATAAAGTGGCCATTGCAAAAAAGCCAGCGTGACGCTAAAAAATAGACATAGGGGGGAAATGACCATGTATGTACGTAGAAATATAAGGCAGCCTCCAATTTTTTAAATGAACGTACTGTAGGAAATGAACGCTTGTTCGTACATGCAAAATAAAGAAAACCTCATTTTCAGAATTCTTTCGTATAAGTGAACAAACAGGTGAGATGAGCAAATCACTTGAAGCAGGTAATGAAGCTATAAGGAATTGTTGAGGAGAATGAAATCACGCAAAACCAGAAGCGTTGCTTCAGAATCCTGTGGTAGCTCACAAGGGAGGTCTTTCAGGGTGTGCCAAGCTTTCAAAACGGTCTTTTGCATGATATAGGGGCACATGCGGGAACCACAGAACCATGGTTCATTTTTCCTGAACGGCCCTCTGAATACCAGAAAAGGGGGTCCCTAGTTCGATTCCTCGTGGTGACAAATTTTTGCATTTCGAGTTGACGTTTCAAAATTCGCGCAAAATGGTGTCACACCTTTCACCAATTTTTCGATCAAAGTCTATTTGTAAGGGTTACTGACGGTCCTAATCATGAATATGGTACAAATTATTCATGCTAATTACAATTCATGCTAACTCCATTTTGCGCGAATTTTGAAACGTCAACTCGAAATGCAAAAATTTGTCACCACGAGGAATCGAACTAGGGACCCCCTTTTCTGGTATTCAGAGGGCCGTTCAGGAAAAATGAACCATGGTTCTGTGGTTCCCACATGTGCCCCAATGTCATGCAAGAAACCATTTTGAAAAAGCTTGGCACACCCTGAACGACCTCCCTTGTTAATCCTGGTGTGAATCCACCTAAAGTACATCATGCCGTTTACGATTCGATAAATTTTGGCTGAACTTTTGGCCATATGGCCTTCGCCAGAGGCTGGAAAGAGCAAGTTCTCAAAAACGCTGTAACAGCGGTGAAGACAACTTCGTCATTCCATTGATTTCATTTCATCTTACGGTATCGATCGGATAGATAATTAGGTCTCACTTGTTGTCTGCCACCGTGTTATTAAGCCCACCACGTATGTTGACTCATTTTTTTATATCTCACCCTGTAGACCTAACCGCAACCTTGTGTATACCAATGTATCGGGATCGAATACAGGATTCACTTATATTTGGTACCGTTTCGCATATCCCCAAAAGTTTAGTGGGTACACTTCACTTTTTTGGCTATTTTGAAGATTTTCCCGGAATCCAGAACATCTGATATTTTCAGCTTCACCACTTGGGGCTCATGTGCTAATACATAACTGTGCTCCAACTTCAGATTTCAATGCGAAAGAAATGCTTCGAATAATATGAGTTTAGAAAAGGACAATCCTTTACGAGGTGCTATTCTACCACTTTTAGAAGAAATGAGCCCCCAATCTAACTTCCAACAAATCTGCTTACCATTAGGCTGTGGCTTGCAATAGGGTAATAAAGCTTCAGAGATCCATCCAAACAATTTTGAGAAACTTCTACGGGGTTGAAGTCGAAATCCTGCCTGCTCTAACAAGGGGTGGTTCAGGGTGTGGAGCGCTTTTCAAAACGGTTTTCTGTATGTTATAGGAACTCATGCGTAGACTACGAAACCGAGGTCCATTTTCGCTAACGGCCCCGTGAAGGCCAAAAAGTGGTGAGGAAATGGTCCAAGGGTCCATATCCAAAATTTTTGCATTTCAGCTTAGAGCTTACAAATTTGCTCCTAATAGTGCCAGCGCCATTCATAGGTAAGTATTCGCAAACGTTCATGCGACAGAACTATCGACGTGATTTCTCTGTTCGATTTTACAGGTGACTGCGTGAAGTCGAGTGCGGTCTATACTATTCGATTCCTATCAGCAATTTCACCATGAGAAAACACATGTAAAGCAAAAGAGCATGTGGCTGGCAGCGAAAGTTTCAAATGAAATGTCGTTGGGATGGCGTCCATCGCGTACAGTATGATGATCTCACCTTCAAAGTGATA
>MU872037.1:3408-14842 GCA_036418205.1 Ostertagia ostertagi | reverse complement strand
ACCTAGGTTGATCGATAGTCTGGGATCATGGTAAAACTGACATTGGTGACCGTGGTGACAAAATTTTGCATCCTTGGTTGGCGCTTACGTGCCAAATGGCGTTTGCGCCAAGAATAGATGTCATCTTCGTGACCAGGGCCATCAGAATCCCTTGCAGGTACGCTTTCATCAAGTATCATTATACCAACGCTGCATTAATAGCCATTTGATCGCTCTCCTAAGCGAGTTCGCGTCACAGTTTTACTTTACATATTTGCAACCAACATTCTAGGCTCTATCAACTTACCTAGGTCTCAATTCAAAGTTGCATGGGAATTTGGAACCCTTCCCAGCGCTCCGCCAGTAAAACCTTTTAAAGTCCACAGTGAGCTACAGCTCGAAACTTTTTGCTTTCGTCAAGGACGCTTTGTTTCTTTACGCAACTGTTGAGAGCCCTTAAGAACGATGTCAAGACATAGGCGAGCGGTCCTTGAATGAAAGAGCCTCGATTCTTCTTCTTCCTATTCGACAACACTTCACGGCAGGCCCTATCCTGATGTTTCTCGTCTTGTTCAATAGGGACTATAAAAAACATATCAAGTTCTAAGCAAGTTCCACAAAGCCACAGTGTTCTATGCTACGGAACCTGTTCAAGACCGGTTGTGCAAAACCTATCAAGCATAATACCCACGGGTTTTACACCAACTGTATAACGCTGGATTATTTCCTTGTGATGGTGATTTTTATGTTATAAACACAAAGAAGCACCAAAATTTATTTCAAAAAGTCCCAAAAGTTCACAAAGTATTCGAAAAACTCCAAAATTCCAAATTGTGAACTTTTGGGACTCTTTTGAAATAAATTTTGGTGCCTCTCTGTGTTTTATAACATTTAGGTCCTGATGAGGCTCCGGGACAGCACAATACTGAGAGGTAATTTTTATGTTATTCCTGACATATTATTGAAGAGTGTTTGAAATGTGAATGAGTTTGAGTGGTGTTCCCATCGAAATGAGTTCTAATCGGGCAATTATAGGCTAGTCGTGGCTGGCTCACCTCAATGGAAACGAGTTTCAGATGGTGTGCGTCCTCCTCCTCTTTCACGCGAATGTTCTTTCCGGCCACTACTTCACTACAGTCCGAATAGATGCAGTAAGCTTGCGTTGGAGAGTACTTGACGAGAGTCTGCTTTGCAAGAAGATCTCCTACAAAACGTACTGTGACTCTTTCTTCATCAGCGAACCTACCTACCTACGTCTACTAGCAACTAAATATTCTAGAGCGAAACTTCTACTGTTGCCCGAATTCAACGCCCAAACTATGAGACTCTAGGTCAAGTAATGCCTATCTCTATGGTAAGTATACCATGAAAAGCTGAGTTGGGATGAAATGGTGCCCCGGTAGCGTAACTGGTAGCGCACTTGCCCGGAAAGCGAGAGGTGCGGGTTCTAGTCCCGCCTGGGGCGAAAGTTTTGTTCACAACCCAGCATTCTTGTGAAACATTCGCAAGGCAACCAAAACTTACGAAGACAATCAAAAATTCAGGTTCGTTCATCAGGAAGTCGTGCATGTATTCCTTGCTGTCGTGGGAAACAAGACTTTACCTAAGCTCGCCCAGTGAGAGGGCATGTGGTGCGGCAACTAATGAACAATCCAATTTTTCGAAAGGGGCGGGTGTCAAGTGGAAGTGGAATGTCAGGGATTTTATTCGCTTGCAAAAATTTGAAAGGTTTGTAGGTGGCAGCAGATTTTTGACCACTTCCCTTACTGGCTTGGGAAACCATTTTCTAACCAGCGCCTGCATTTTCGCGGCATCTTGAAAATTGCATTGATCTCATTCCCCGCCTTCCTGGGCTTCTCTGTTATCAGGTGCAACTTAAGCGTATCATTTTAACACCGCGCCACAACGTCACAGATGAGAGGACAATGCGATGCAGAAGCGAGAGAGTGATCGGCGATGCTACGATCTATCTGTTTCATTGCGAACATTTGAATGATATCAGTCAGCTAGTGGCAGCAGTGGATAAGCAAGCATATCGAAATGAGTCACCCACCATTTTGATCCCAAAACGCGATTTCGATCCGGCAAACTCCTCTGCTTTAAGATCAGTCGTCTTGCCAAGCTCCAGAAAGGCCATCTAAAAAACGATTAGGCTTAATCACGTCAGGGGAAAAACAGCTCGAGGCGCTGAATCGCGCTATAATCTCGGTCTCGTACCAAATCGAACGGCTTCGAGGGGTAATACCATTTGATAGATAGACATTTTAGTACGTGATGACGATATGAATGCCGGTCGGAAGGCCAGGTATGGTGTGCGTCGTTTGTTTGTGGCGAACGCCACTCAAACAGCTACAGAACGCATGTTCGAACGGGGACCACTTGCCCTCCCCACCTGACTGTGACCGATTCCAGCGTCAATTGCGCGTTCCCGAGCCGGAACAGAAGCATTCGCGTGCCGATCTATGATTACCCGGAAGTCGATGTCGCGAGAGGGCCAGAGGAATAATAGGAGCAGTAGCTCCAGAGGATTGTGAATCATCAAGGATAATAACTCCCAACTCCCTCCCTCTTCGGTACGACGCGATTTTCAATGGAGATCGCTTTCGCTTCAGCGACTCTGACCTGGACAATGGTCGAAGCTCACTCGAAGAAAATCAGCTCGTGTTCACGAACGCTAAAATGTTCGGTCTTAGATGAATGAGTGCATCTACGAACTCTAAACAAGCCTGACACTCACTCATGGACCATTCTGAGAGATCCAAATCACAAAAAATTGTGCGGAAGGGATATTGTAGCAGTAAGTGGGGAATCAAGCGTGGTCAAACCGAGATCGAGTCCTGTCTAGACAACCCCTCAAACCATTTAGCTACGCTCGGCAAGAAATACAGAAGATGGTTCGCTTGAGGGAACTGTTATGCCAGCCGATCACATCCAAACGCTATACGATTTTCCATTTAAGTCGGATGAGTGGCGCATCCTATGAGGGACTTATCAGACATTCAAGCTGTCGGCCTAGTCCACTAGTAACGGCAAGAATAGAACACACGAGCGCAGAAAGAACTTGGAAACACGTATGAACCATAGCTGATATTGTCACTTTCGGGACGGAAATGCGATCAACGAGAGCGTAAACGAAGGGTGTGGTGATGGCGACGGTTTAGGTGAAATCGAAGGGCAGTCGATGTTCTCTCCGTGCGCGAAAGTTGATAGAGCAGCTAACCACCGGCGGAGCGCCTGACAGCGCCCATACACTGACTGCCCCCACAACAACGTGAGAGCCCACGAAGCCGTTTTTGCGCTAGCGTTCTGGTTTCACGACGTCGTCGATCGAACTTCGAAGAAACTTACGAGCCATCGGCCCCCTGCTTCGGTCTGTGGAGATTTACGAGGCGAGACTACGGTACCACGTACCACCAGAAAATTAGGATTTTGTGGTGTCAATCATAAAGCAAAACAAGGAATTGTGCAAAAAGTTGACGTTGTAAAGCGAAAACAGAACGAAAGGAGTCTAAACGGAAATCCCAGAAAATACAAAGAGAATCGATGTGTCGATGCAAAGTCGCTCGACTAAAGGGAAGGGATAGAAGCGAGAAAACACGCTCGAAACTCGAGCGGCGGCCGCGGTAGGACTTTCTACGAACGACGCTGACGGCGTGTGCGGTAAGCGATGGAGAAAAGTGAAAAATGCAGATGATTGCGGTGGGCACACGGGGAGTGAATGGCGATGAAACGCACAGCCAGCCCCCCCCCCCCCGATGTCTCTGTCAGCCGCGCAAATGGCCTATAGAGGGCGCGTTCGCATGACCTAAATCCACCTTTTGCGATCGCAACCACAATGACCATGCACTCTATTGCGCTTAAGTGAATTAAAATTCTAATTGAAACGGTCGATGGTTGCGGTGACGGCGGCCACCCCGATGAGCAGATTGGCGATGGATTCCTCCCATCTCATCAGGGGCACCATCACCTCATTTCGCGACCCGTTGTCATCCACGCACGACCCACTTGCTCACAGCAGGGGCTGATTACTCCCACGTCCTCTATGAACTGGAACGGAACCTCCAAAAACATGGTGCCTCCTCCAGGTGCAGTGCATGGTACGGCCAGTGTGTCGTCTGTCGCCTGCTGTCCCACTGATAACCGGATCCTTCCAGTGGGCAAAGTCTCCATTAATTGCCATGATGTTCAGTTGTTACGTTCGGGAGCGCTCAAAAGTGGATCTCTCTCTTGGGAGACATGGAGCATTCCATTCCTTTCGTGTAACCGTCACGCAGAACTACTACTATCGAACCGCCGATGGCTAGTGTTGTTCGGCCCACTCTGATCCAATAATCATCACAAAGTGGTATGGTGCGCACCCTACCTGATCTCCAACCGTTGACGGCGTCGAGTCAAACATTTAGATCCCCCTTCCTAGACTAACGTGTATAGAGAAACTTGATTTTCTCCTCGCCCCGTTGATATGACGCTGACACGATTCTCGTTTCTGCGCAGATTTTAGTCTCTGAAGCCTACAATTTCATGCAAAAAGGTGCAACTTTGACAGAATGGGCATACAGGCGATCGTCTCCGTCCTCAGTAAATCCTCGATCTCTTATATTTAGCGTCCCATGCCGTATTCTGTTGCTCAGTCCTGACTAAACCTTTCATTATGTAATTTCCCGACCATTAGGGTGGTTCCCCATTGTTCATAACTCTGAACTTCTTTTTGAACTCTTAACATTTCAAACCAAAAGCACTATCTATTATCAATATGTAGTTGCCAAAAACAAGGGAGCACTCCTTCCACCTTCCGCAGCATTACCACACTTTGCTAAAACTCGAAATCGACTGCTCCCACATTTAGTAGCTTAAAATGGCAGGAAACCTTCACTCACTTTCAGACTATCGTCGTAAAGGTTCAATGATCCTGCAGGACCAGATGACACGACCTGGTTCAAGGCCCCATGGCAAATCTTGTGACGTCCTTGGTGCAGAAACCTATTATCAAATTTGCTGAATTTTTTGGGTGTACTCTTAATTACTAACACAAGTAGTTGCACCGGTCACCGAAACGCCAACAGCAGTCGTTGAACAATCCGAATCAAAATCAACGGGGAAAATAGGTTTCTCGGGTTCTTTAGCATTTGCTTTTCTTCAGATGCACAATTTGGCACCTATACACATGTCAGTGAAGTCAGCATATCGCAGTTGTGTTCATAGATAGGCTTGATTACTTCTGCAGTGGCTCTACTATTATCAGTATCACTAACTCACAGCTTATGGTTAGATCACTCTCCATGTAATCTTGTGTGTCTTCAACAGACCCAGTTGAAAAGCCAACGCATCTCATGCGTTGTAAAATGATATGCCTGCACTCAAAAATGCTGGTCTGCGTTTGACATAGCACACTGTCAATGATCGTCTTATACTTCACGTGTGGGCTCGTCTTACCAGATTGCCAGAGAGATTTCTTGCCAATATTTGGATTTTAATCTCCAATTCTAATCTTCAAGCATCGTTGTGAGCTGTGATCACATGCTCATGTTTCTCGTCAATGATCTCAGTAGAAATGCGTCAAAAACTTGCGAAAGGCGTGAAAATTCTAATATTGGTGCTGCGTACCCCGTACTGACCTTTGCGTTCCTCGTAAAATACCTCTCCTGAGGCGAAACACTTTACTCATTAATATTGATTACGCAACCTCTCTAGTAAGGAACAATGATAGGCATGTAAAAAATAAGTTGTCGACTTGCGCTCCAAAAGCCGGCGCAGAAGGCTCTTTCATGCTGTCCGTTTTAGCCTCGTGAACGAACGATTCGTCCTGGGCGACCCTCCATGTTACAAAAGATGCTTCCAGCTAACACGGTAGGATGCGTATCAGCCAGTATCTCAGAAGTGCGAATGAGCGGAACATTTAAAAGACGGATTAACGCTGAAAAGCAACCCATTTCAAATTAAGTTAGAGATGGTCAGTGATGGCACTAAAAGAAGGACAAATGAGGAAAATGGCCCAAACCGAGAAATGGACCCTTCCTTGCCCGTTGATTTGCGCATTGATGCGACTCTCATCGCTGTGCCCTCTTCAACACTACGCTCTCTCTGCTATCTAATCACTCGCCACGTATAGACCTGCGGCGAGTGATTAGATAAGTCGGTGGGCGTACCCCGCCAACCGCGACAAGAGATTGAGCCATGCTATGGTCAGCACCCTCAGGAAGTCCACCTGTATCCCAGCTAGGCCTTTCCCTCTTCTTCGGCCTTGGTTCTTATCATTAATTCGTCCTTTGAGCATTCAGTTTGCTTCGCGGTACCCTCTCCTAATCCGCTCAAATCAACTCCACTAGTGAAAGCTTTTTTTCAAGCCCTAGATTAATTCATTTGCGTTTTTCATTGCTAATATTAGTGAACATCAGGCCGTTTCAACTTGTGAGTTTGGCAAACCCACACCTATCGCATCCTGAATAAAATTGATGCTCCAGTCAAAATTTGGTAATATCATGTCGAAAGCCTTCAAAACCCACGTGAGAACACAACTTACTCTTGTCAGAGCGCAAAAACAACCGACATCTTCAAAGAACCTCGCCCCAGAGCTGTTTGGTCCACACTTTGAGGCTCACAACTTCTTAATCAACTGTTCACTGTAAAACTCCAGTACCTCATATTTGTAAGTCACGTTTCTAATAACTCGATTGATCTAACCTATCTGCTTTCTAGTTCCATAGCAAGTTCGAAGCGTTACATTGTGATAAGTTTTTGTTAGCGTGGAAGTACATGCACCATTGGAAGCAGTAGTCAGGGGCCCAAGGAAACGAAATGTTGCGTTTTTGTGGTCAAAGGTGCGCTAGTTGCAGCGTACAAGGCTTGCCATTCCTTTCTGAGCCCCGCCACGGTCTGTGCTCCGCCCCCAGCAGCAGCGCCCTTCGATTGCCAATGTGACGAGATATTCCACTTCCAGAGTGTATCCTATAACTTTTCATGGGATGCGTGATCAATCAAAGCATGATGCTTGCTGAAATGATAGAGGCTATCAGCATAACATGTGCAAACGACCTCCTAATTAGCTCGTCCATTATCGGAGGTCAACGGGCAAAGAAAGGGGTCCCATTTTGCGCCTTCTTGACGGATTTCTTTGCTTTTTTCGCCACTGGGGCATTATTCAGCATCTCCACTTCCACTATGAACCCAGTCCAAACTTATCGTAATCCCTCGCTTTAATATAATATTTCATAGTCGCGTCACCCCATCCCTTGCAGTATCACCATCGGTACTCGCCTAGATGCGGATTTTACTATTAAAAGGTAGCTAACTGGTAACCATTGCAGGTGCATAGTGAAGGAAGGAGGAGGAAGAATCCATGTGAAACACTCTTGAAATGGGACCACTTCCTTGCCCTTTGATTTCCGCATTGATGCGACTCTCATCTTTGTGCCCTCTTCAACGCTAACGCTCTCTCTGCTATCTAATCACTCGCCACGTATAGACCTGCGGCGAGTGATTAGATAGTCGGTGGGCGTTCGCGCCAACTGCGCCAAAGGGAAGGTGCGGTGGATGGTCTTCAATGCAAATTGTGTATTGGTCCGCACCCTTAAGTGGTCCACCTGTCTCTCCATTGGACAAATTTCTACTTCTTCGACCTTCGTTCTTATCGTATCTCATTTAAAACATATAATAAAAGCTACTTTGATCACGAAACTCCTACTGATATCTCAGGGAAATTAGGATGTTCGGAGCTGTTTCTTCTGGCAGTAATGTGATGCTCCTTCCAGCAGCGACGTCTGGTCGAGTTACGTTATTCTTCTATGCCAATCTAGTTTGATGAGTTGAATCTTCATTTTTGCCCCGAACTTTCGACTTTTGTGTTTCCTCAGAGGCCTGGAGATAGTTCGAAGCTTTCGATTTTGTAAATTACCCGGCCAGGCATTTCATTCCTCTAGCGTTTCCGACACGTGTTGAGAAACTCTTCGCGATAATCCAGTTCTATGGAGAACTCATAAAAGGTACCACCAATTCTGCGAAGGGATAAAGCGCTCACAGTTGTAGATAATAAGCAGGCGTACCTCAGTAGTCTCATCACGTTATATACTGCCAGACTGCCATAACGACGCAGCTCAGCTACAAAATTGAAATCTTCTAGCTAGCTCGTACCCGAAAAGCATCAAAATTTGTGGCGGTGAATTAACTGCCAACCTTGGTTGGTATAGAAAAATGACACAGTTAGAAAAATATTATAGTTCAATAAGGAATAACAGAGAATGTTTAATCGAGTACTCTCGAACAGGACTTTAGAAATTCACCATTGAAGTCAATTCCTACCGGTTCCCATGCAGAAGAACTCGTCATATACTTTTCTCTGCACCGATACAAGTGCTGCCGCAATCTGCAATCACCGCAGCAGAAAACACTCTTGTACATGTGACAAAGCACTAGGCTTTCAGAACTAGTGCATTCTTTATTCCCAACTGCCTGCCTCACCATCAATCAGTTCAAGATCACTGCACAAGACAACTCCTCAGTGAGATGATTTATGCACTAGAAACCATCAAGGAAGTTCACGAGTTCAAATATTAGAGAGTGTAAAAAACGTTGAAGTGTTAGATTAGGTGTTAGAGATTGTAACAAACGATAAAGTGTTAGATTAAGTGTTCTTAAGCGTTAACGTAAAAATTTCATTTACAAGCTGCTTAAAAGTGTACGAGGCGAGTTTGGGTAGCAACTAGTTTGCCATGGTGAGCACGAAGACAAGTGTGACTCGTAAAAATCTTTCAAAACAACTTCCATTCCAAGACATAGAGAGGTTCTCACTCGCCGAATTCACTGTCTATTGGGCTACATGTGTCCTTCTGTTTGCATAATATGGAACAACTCAACCATGTGTCCCTGGAGTGATGTTTTTGTAATGGGGTGCCGCCAACTCGGCGAATTTGATCTCGTAATGAGTCATCCTCACGAAATAGGCGAGTCCGACCAAGTTATTGGGTGCTTAACGCTAAATTGCTAGCCCAACAGAATTTGATCGCCATGAAATTTTTTATGACAACTACATATAAGACCAAACCGCAAGATGTGCTGAGCGCTTGCGAACTTTTTTAGATTTATTCTACCACTCATCTCTATTTAGTGAGATAGGAGGAGTTACGCAGTCACGGTCTATTACGGTAAGTCGTATAACCAAAGGGCAGTACCAAAGGCGTGAAGGCGGGTGGCAAAGCATGGAATCGGATTAAATTGATTGGTTGTATTCCACCCAACATAAATGAACATACAGCTCCTGGACCAGGACAATCCATAAGGCTATCATTTTCTATGCTGTGGAGAAGTTCAAAAGACAGGCAGGGAGATGAGAGATAATGTGAGCGCGGAGAGCGGTAGAGAAGCATAGCAGATCAACGCAGCGACGCAGACAAGATATCGAACGGTGGGCGGACCATGTTAAGTTTGGTGGAGTCTGTTAGAAGTCCATGGCGCCTAGGGTCCTAGTGACGCGTTTCGATGTAGAAAGGTGGCGCTACCTTTGCACTTGCGTACCCAGCACTTCTAGCCATGGTAAGGGCTTCTTAGGTGGGTCTGAGCCCGAACTTGCCTTACAACTCTTCGAGAACAGCCGGACATCTGTCAGCTGTATCCGGTGAAGAGAAAAGCAGTGTTAACTTTCCGAGCGTTGGTAATGCAAGCGCTCAGCGTCGCTAGTCATTGAAGAAGTGGAAAGAATACGAATTTCTGAGTACACTAATATCATCTTGATTAAAATGAACACCCCCGGTTTGAACTTTGTGGTTCTTGCACTCAAAGATGGAAGAATTGCAGCGAAGTGTGCCGCAGTTATTGGTAGGGAGTCGTATTTTCCTATACCAAACTACTTGAAAGGGGATTTCACGCTAAAGTTGGAGGCCGAAAAAGGCAAAATATCCTTAGTGGGAAGGCAGGTGGACCCTAAGGTTTCAGGTTAGAGTGCGTTCGCAGCGAAGGGTACGCCCCAGCGTCATATCATGGCCGCACCGGCAACGTTACGTCCAGGGTCAACCCTACGTTGGTACAAGTACCAACGGGGGGGGGGTCGTAGTTTGTTGAAGTTTGTGGTGGGGGTCGTACTTGTTTCGGTAGCACGAAATTACATGAGGTGAGAGCGCGGGAGAAAATTTGCCGTTTCAGCGTGCGTATATACCCCCCCCCCCTAGAGAATGTTAGGAATGTTGGAGTGGAAGTATAGGTAAAAACAAGTGAAATAGAGGGAAAATGAGGGAAAAGTGAAGGGGGAAAATGAGGGAAAAGTGAAAGGAAATAGAGGGAAATATAGCAGTCCGAGGGTAGGTATATGCCTCCCCCACCCGACGGCTCGACGGTGTTTTTTTTTGAGTGAAAAAGAAGCTCTGGAGATTGGGTCGTGTGAAATGTTTCGTGAAGGAAAGGGGTCGTAAAAATATAAAATTTTGCAATGCCTAAGCCTATGATTGGGCCTAGGCTTCAGTCCTAAGCTTGCTCCGAGCGAATGAAGCTCCATCTCAATTTAGGTGACCTGACCCTAGGAGGAGAAATGCTACGCACCCGCGTTGCTGCTGCTATATACACCGCTTGCTTTACATTCCGGAAGAACGTTAAACTTTGAAGCGAGGATTACGATAGAGGGTAAGGGCAACGTAGTACCTACACGCCCCAGTGCAAGCAGTATTTCGGGGCCATAAGAGTAAGATGTGGCTTTTTCGAGGCCAGTTAGCAGCGCACTAGGGCTCCAAACTTCTTCAGTGCCCCGTTCACTAGAGTGTTGCCAGTAGAGCATGTTCGTTCTTCATTTTGTGAGGGCGTTTCACTTTGAGCGGCCCTATCTTTTGATTTTCTAGGTAGGGTGTTATCAATCAGTGGATAGTGTCATCGTCGGGACCAACATATGCAAGCGAGCTGGTTTTAGTCGCTGGCCCATCCAAAGCAGAAATCAACAGGCAGCAACCCTTTTCTCTTGTTCTGGTCGTGCTTTCCATTTTTTTTCTGCACCGCTCATCACCTCTGGTATCATTTCCATCGCATGGCTATTTTATCGCAAAATCCGCCTTCAGGATTATTCGCAGCGCTCCTTAGACGAATGTGGGTCTCACCAATCTTCTTGTTTAATTGTTGGAAATTGTTGATAGCGAAAAAGATCCACTAGATCATGTCTCGTTGATAATATGCATGTGAAATCACAATGCAGATAGTAATCTAATGGCACGGTGAAACAATACATTGCACTTACCAGGAAAGGCATTCAACTTCCCATGGAACTTTGAATGAGACCCAGATATATCGATAGAGCTTCAAACGCTGATTACAAATATGGAAACTAAAACTGCAAAATGAACCTGCCAAGGAAGTTGTGAGCAGTCAAAGTTGGCTGAAGTAAAGCGTTGCATATGAACCGTGCTAGCCTCCGGGCTTTCAAAGTCGCCGTGGAGTAGTGGTAGTGCCCTCGCTCTTCACCCTGGAGGTCATAAGTTCTCCTCCC
>MU872036.1:0-17534 GCA_036418205.1 Ostertagia ostertagi | reverse complement strand
CGGACAGGGGCAGTCTGTATGACCGTTCCGACATACTTCTGACCCTGTCCAGCCGCGTTCAGCCGCAAGCCCATCTCATCATCCTCATCAACCCAGGCAGAAGTCGTGTGAATTATTCTATTCGGTCTGTAGAATGGACCAAAAGCAGAGGACAATCACAGATGTGGCACTCTCTTGTATGGAAATCCCCCTGCAAGGGTGCTGGATCCTTGCAAAGTTAAATGCACCAACCGGAATTTCCCTGTCCCCAACAGGCTGCCTTCGGAGGCCCCCTCATCTCTCCATTTCTCGCCTCATGCTTTCCTCTCCGCGCTCAGTCTCTCAATGCTTTAGTACAGCCGCACTGCGAAGGCGAGTAGCCTCAACCTTTTCGACTCTTTCAACCTTCAACCCTCAACCTCCGTTTTCGACAAATTCTTCTCATTTTTCCTTGCCGGCTCATTTCGCACCAATACTTTCATATTCGTGTTCAAGAACCATACCAATTTGTCCTCGGGCATGACTTTGAGGTAATGCTCACCATGCGAGTGGAGCATTCGTCAGTTATGGAAGCCGTACCGTGCTTATTTTGGATTCGGCCAGACCCGGATCGGGCGAATTCAAATGAACGTGACTGCACTGGAGCCTACATCCGCGTGGAGAAGAAGTGACCCTTTCTATTTGAATGGAAGTTCAGCGCTATCGCAATATACGGGGGCAATGCAATCTAGCAATGCATTCAAAACGCGTGAAACGTGACCTTTTCGTTGAAAACTGGATTAAATCTTATTAGGAGGAGATGAGAATAAAGGCATGATTCTATTCCTATTTTTCTCCAAGTTCTCTGCCCCCTCGTAGGCTTACGATTAGTCCTAGAGGGTGTCCCACGGTAGCGCCTGGAAGTTCTTTTAATCAGTCGTGGGATTGGCAAATGGCAAATCACAGCTCACCTTGCTCTTGACCCCATCGCTTGAGGCGTCCTCCGACTGCTTCTGTTCATCACTGTGTTTTCGCTCGTCCGAGCACTGATCCGAAGTATCGAACGGAAAACGAATGTTTGTAGCTTCCTCACATGTGTGCTCATCATCCTCCTTTCCTTTTCCTAGTAAGCAGTTTGTTGGTAAGACTGCAGTAACTATGCAACTTATAAGATTACTGTGGCAGTTAGCAGGTGAAAATCCAATGATAAATATACACTCATTTCCTAATCGCTGAAAACTCCTAATGGAGTGTTCATAGTTGGCGATCGTACGTGCGATCAGGCGATTCAGGCGATTAGGCGATTCTTCTATAATGAAAAATATACGTATAGATTAGGCGATTCAGGCGGTGAAGACTGTATATGTTTTGATAGATTTGCTCCACCCCCGGAGCGTTGCAGGCAATTAGGCAATCGCCAAATGGGCGTAGCAACAAATCAATACGTACCTGTTTTTATCGCCTACTCGTCTACTCGCCTAATTGATTCCTATACTTTTCATTTTGAATCATCGCCTAATCGCACGTACTATACGTATCGCCAACTATGAACGCTCCGTAAAGTTACTTTCAAGCTAGGCATCCTACTATGCGGTGGTGCATCGAGGGTTACTCTTGTGTGTTGAGGGGTGATCGCCAGTCTGTTAAGACCAGTCTCCCATTCGCAACGCGTATGATTCAGATCAAGCTCTGCCATAGCGGGGTAAGCCGAATTCGGCAGCCATTCCCTAACTCAAACCCGCCATTCCTTAACTTCCATTGACCTATTGATCATAGCGTATCTTTGAAATTCCTATCATCCTTCCTCATCTAGTGTAAAGGGTATGGTTCATTCAAACATCTTCAATCCACGAGAGTAGCTTATGTTCCAAAACGGACGCTCATGTGCTAAGGGTTGCTATTCGAAAAATTTCATCTGAAAAGCTCGAAGAAGGACTAATCCCTGCAGAGGGGAGAAATCTCAAAGGGAAAAGAAGTTGCTCACATTCTTTTGAAATCTGTTCAATAATTGTAAGGCTTACTCCCAAGTTCCCAAGTATTATAGCTGGCTCACTTGTGACTTCCCTCCCCCCACCGACGACATGAGCGCCCCCAAATGAAGCGTAGGCGGGTAGGATCTGCATAAGTGCACCTCACAGCCCGACTACTCTACGGCGGTATCCAAAATTCACCCTTGTACCCCTTGGCCGCACAGTGCTATCGAAATCACACCATCCTTACAGTAACATACAACAGATATTGCATTGTCATACCATACCTGCCGCCGCATCTTCGGCTTCGTGTTTTCCAGCTGACTTCGATTTCTCGTCTTCTTTCCGACTTCGGGAGCTTGACAGCTGGGTTTTGTCTTCAAGAAAAATCCCTCCTTGTAGCAAATCAGGCAAAAGTCGGACTTGTTCAAGTGAACGAGCGTGATCGGTTACACAAATATCTTCCTGTGATTTGAACGATGTTCAAAAGGAGATCCCAGTTCGAGAAGTTTCTTAAACGTACCCATTCTTCTCGTCTTCTTGACTTTCCATGCATCTTGCTGTAGAATAGACTGGATGTGAGATAGTATAGTAGTAATTGTAAGACGGTGAGTGGCTGCGTCTGCCCTACGGCAATTGCATTTGGTAAATGGCAGAGGATCGTATTCAGAGGAAACTTGATTCTGAACTGATAGCACGAATATTCTGAATGAGTATCATTGTGGTAAACAACCAGACAGGGCGCTCATTTCGTTAGGGTAGACATTAAAGACGCTTTTTCAAAAATCGCTGATAGTTGACGCTATAGGAATGAGGCCAGGAGACGGGAGAAACGCCAGAAAGATCGAAAATGCTCATATCCACGTTCTGGATCCCTTCCTTCCTCGCTTAGTTCCAAGTACTGTAAATGGCTCACTCACTCGAATGTCCCCCTGATGACATAAGCGCCCCAGACAGTAATGAAAAACCAAAGTAGCGATGGAATGAATGCTCATGAAAGAGAACTGTCAATGGTAGAGAAGTGTGCAGGTAAACGACACGACGCTCTCATGCGAAACGCACGCTATTACCTGCATGAAATAGTGCCTTAAAAATGCCTCGAATTCCGCTCAGGTTTTCAGACGCGCCAACGGCCGGGATCTGTGAGGGGCGATACTGGTACTGTACTTGAAATGAAACCATTATGTCATGGTGATTGCCTTTTCTAAGTGCATTGTGGCACCGAAGCAGCAATTGCCTGATAACACCGTTACCAGGATGACAGTGTTCCAGCTTGACCGGGTGAGCTCTAACTAAGAAATTGTTTCCAATTCCCATGGAACTTTGAATTGAGACCTAGGTAGATCAATAGAGCCTAGAATGCTGGTTACAAATATGAAAAGCAAACTGCTACGCGAACTTGCTGAAATTGTGAGCGCAGTGGAGGCGTCATTTCGCAACAATCTGGAAGAGCCAACGTAGAATGCAAAATTTTTTCACCACGGGGAATCGAACTTGGGACCACTTTGATCGCTAATAACTTCCTTGGCAGGTTCACGTAGCAGTTTTGGTCTTCACATTGAAACCATCATCCCAGGCTCTATCGATTCGCTAGGTCTACTGAAATGCCATGGGAATTCAGAACATTTCCCTGGTAAGTGGCCGGCAAACTCCCCTAATCAACTGACAGATAGAAGGCCCCATTTCTGATTTTTGATCTATTCTTAGCTTTTTTTGCAGATCCCTGAAAGCTCTACTTTCACCATAAGCTTATCACGAGAGCTAAAATAGGCCATCCTACGTGGATTTGTACAGAAACGTGAGGCGGAGCACCGACCGTAACGTTATCACTCATGCGATCTTCACAGCTCACGATCTGGGTGGCCTGGCGATTCTGTTGGGAATATTGATACAGTCCATATCTCGCCGTCTGATTAGGCGTGTCTATGGATTTGACGTGGCGGCCGCCGCACTTGATAGAAGTTGCGCGGATAAGCTGCTTCCAGCATGCTTTGCTGATATCCAGCGGAGTATGTTAGAAACAGCTTATCCACACGACTTCTATCAAGTGCGGCGACGCCACGTCAAATCCACAGACACGCCCTAAGAAACGGCGAGATATGGACCGTACACGTCGGCTTTTGTTTCACCTAGTAGTCGAACTCGGCTACGTTTCTCATCGGTATTCACACATTCTTTCCAGCAAATCGCGCAATTTCCCAAAGCGTGGATTTCGAGCACTGTCGCAGCAGCCGGCGCACAATTTCCAATCGTTGCTCCAATATGATGGATGGCGGGAGATAGAAGGACACGTGAAAAGAGATGGAGTTCGATAGGCGTCTAGAACTCAACAACTCAAGCACTACAGTCGATATCCGAAAGTTGGGGTAGGCGTGTCACCGGAAGTGACGTGCACTTGATAGAAGTTGCGTGGATAAGCTGTTGCCAGCATGCTTTGCTGATATCCAGCGATGTATGTTGGAAGCAGCTTATCCACATAGCTTCTATCAAGTGCACGTCACTTCCGGTGACACGCCTACCCCAACTCTCGGATATCGAGTATACCGAACAGTAACGTGAATACTATAAAATATCGATGTAAAGCAATTCCAGGCGTCACGCTTCTCACTACTTCCAAGCACGACACGATTTGTGAACATTGTGGCTTTTACATTCTTCTTTAACAATAACGACGAGATAGCTTCTTTTATAACAAAACTCGCTTCGTAACAACATACTTTTTTCAACCATTATAGACTTACAAGCCCTTTCTCAATCTCAAAAGAAAAACTAATGGTAGGAGATGAAGAATATTTAACAAAACGTTCAAACATCAAAAATCTGTCACAATGAATCCTTAAAAATCTTCACGAATATATACTAAAATATACAGACCTACGAATAAATGAGGGAGTTTTATCTATCGTGGAAGTATCGGTCGGCCGTGATGTCTTCAAGAAGAACCTGTAAACAAGTACTTTCAAGCCGACGCGGCAAAGCTTTTCATAATCGTGAAAAAGGTAATCAAAGAAAGTTAGGTAATAATCTACATCTCAAAAGGTGAAGTGATAAATGACAAAGGATAAAGCATTCGACGTTGATAAATCTTTTTAAAGTGTGCCATGCATCCTGGTCCCTGTTAAAATCGTTGTGGTATTTGAAGATGACCTAGTACTCGGCTAACTTTCCGCGACCAGTGGTTTCGATCCATTATTTCGGTCCTCCTGGACCCATGGTTATAGAGCTGGGAGGGAACGGGCTTTAGGTAATCGTAAACACATGAGCTACAAAGAAAGTACAGAACCAATCGCAGCCCGCCGTGGAACATCGAGGGAGCAAGAAAACTTAGGAAAAGGACTTGTCACTGACGAAAGCGTGGACTATTCAGTGAAGTCCCGTATAAAATGGAACGGAAGAAATGGAGTGGGTTCTTTGGTACCTCTTGTGATGTGCAGGGCTTGAAGAAAGGATGGCATGTTGTACAAAACAGTGATTACCACGATGCTCTACGCAGAGTGCTGGTTCTTGCACAATAACCATGAGAGCAGCCTCAGCCCGCTAAAATGAAGATGCTGGAGTGCTCATCGGCTCGTCACAACTAGACCAAGTCAGTTGTCAGTCAGTCGAATTCTTGATCTGAAGACTGCCCCTGCCCAGCGGAAGGTGTGCGACTAGCAACTCGTGGGGCATGGATAGTACAGACACGCACTGATGGAGTCATAGGGCTATTCGATGAAAAAGGAACTGGGCTTTGAAAAAAAGTTGGACAAGCGAAAATAGGATCCCGAGAAGAAGTGAAACAATATAAAATCAAGGACATTCACGAAACCAATTTCACGGCAGAAAACGCCTCGAATAACAGAAAGTGGCAAATCTAACAAGAGAAGCCAAGTGGGCGCTCAACCAGCAAGCTAAGGCGAAGAAGAAGAAGATCCCTTTTAAGACATAGACAATTCTGGATAATCGCGATAATATCGAACGGATGAAAAGATTGGTTAAACTGGACGGGACCCGTTAGGGGAATTGATTCCAGGACCGTGCGCCTTGTGAGCGGCGCCACTTGCAGCTACATCACTTCCATGATATACGATCAGAAAAGTCCAAACTTGACATTTAAAAGGCAAAATGATCAGCAACAAACAAGTTTACATCTCCAAATATGTATGAAAAATAGGTTTTAAATTACCTTAGGCCTTTCGCGCACCAGTTTCCCTTTGTCATCCACTCTTGGACTGTTGATGCCATGGCGGACGTGGTAAGCAGCGTACGGGTCATTCGGGTAATGATGACGCCGTAACCAGAATGGAGTCATCATTTTATCCAACATCTCACACTCTTCCTAAAACGACTCATAGAGAAACACTATCGCCAAAGAAATAAGGGAAAAGGAGGCAGGCCACCGAATTTCTTCACGCCAAAGCAACTTATCGCCCCCCCCCTTTATATACGTGATCGCAAATCACATCGTTTTTTCACTTCTATCTACACACTTCAGGCAGCGTAGAGGTTTCGTGAAACTTTTCAAGCATACCCAACGAGGAAAAAGACAGTACACACAATGAAAACTGTAGAAAAACGAATAAACAAAAGGGAAACTAACCTTTGTACATGTCTCGAGGTATAAGCTCGTCTCATGGAACTTGTCACCCTTTGCGTATCGCAGTTTACTTTTACCAGGATGTGCATGGATCCACATTCCGTTATTGAGACGTTTGAATCTATAAATTATCACTTACGTTATTTGAAGAAACAAGGGTGAAAATATCAACGTCCGCTCACCTATCCAAGACATCCTGCGCTGGCCGCTTCCGGCCATCTTTAGGGCTGAACCTTATGTGGTATTCATAATGAGGTATACGAGCTATCGTTCGCGATGATTGTTCAGCTAAACGCAATGTTTCACCGAGCAAGTTCCGACATGACGGTAACATCCTAAAAATTAATGTAACACGTAACTGCTTCTCACCGCACTTGTACACACCACAAAAGTTGGAACACGAGAAGTTCGAGAAATCTTAGATTTTCTTCATGGAACTGGGTCCCATCCAGTAAGGGGGAGGCTTGTAGCTAAGAGCGCTGAACGCGTTTGAAAATGGAAGGCATATTCTTTTACTGGAAACGTTCAGGCCCAAGCCTAGAAAAAAGGGAGGGCCCTCGGATCTGTGAGCAATCTTCGTTTTCCTCCAGCGGGAGACTGCTCCGTCTTCCTAGCTTAGTTCTACAGCTGCACTAGGTAAATTTGCTTTTCAAGAAGGTTATGCCATCCAGCACACGAACACATACGTTACATGAACAGGCGCGCATCCGGTAAAGGGGGGGGGCTGTGTACACCCTGCGGCCAGTCTGGGGCCGGGTGCAGCAAGCCCCAACTAGGGGAGGGATCCCCAACCTTGGGGATATGTCCCCAAGGTTGGGGACATATCCCCAACCTTGGATCCCTCCCTCACCCAACGGGGATATGTCCCCAAGGTTGGGGATATATCCCCAAGGTTGGGGATATATCCCCAAGGTTGGGGATATATCCCCAAGGTTGGGGATCCATCCCCTCGTTGGGTGAGGGGAGGGATCCCCAAGGTTGGGGATCCCTCCCCTAGTTGGGGCTTGCTGCACCCGGCCCCAGGGGTGGGGGAAGGGCAGCCACCTGATGCCCCCCTTACTGGATGAGCGCCGATAGACAAATTGAAGAATTAAGACAGGAATAAAGCTGGTAGCAATATGTAGCTTTAAAAAAAAAGACTCCTTGAGCCAAAAGGAATTATAGAGCGGACTGTGCGCTGCTGATTGCCACTCTTACGGATGAGCGGCCCATAAATGCCCTTCATTATGATAGACGTAAAATAGTAAAGGAGAATAGTGACGAATATTTTCGACGAGGATTAAAGGGAAGAATGAGCCGTCATAATTCGCTCACCAAAGTGTAAAACATCTGAAGTACACCATGCATTGCGAAATGACGCGCTTCCCACAGTTCCAGTCATTTTTTGTCCGGCAAGCTGTTTAACCCTTTCGGACCTGAATTTTTCCCGTGGAGAAATTTTTCTTCTAGCTAGTTGTTAATTACTTGTGAGCATATAGTACTTCATCTACTCTTTTGCACTATTTCTCATATCAAATACTGAAAAGCATCCTCTCTCGACCCGAATTGCGAACCTTCTTGTTTTTAACCTTTCCTATGTCCCGACATTCAGTCGTACTTCTATTACTCCGTTCGCTTGCTCTCGCACCTCTCACTCCTTGCCCAATTTTCTATCCTACATTATAATATTATGCCGTATCTCTAGGAATGGGCATTCCTACTCCACTCTCATTTCAAGAAAAAATGCGCTCATTCAGTATGCGAATCGGTTTCATATTGCACCTTCATTCCTTTCTTCTTTGTCTCTTCTTTTTCGTTCAGTATGGGTACCAGCTTAATAAATGTCAAGCTTATTTTTAGGGTCAACGTTTCAAACTTGGCCATGGCGCCGAAAAGGAGCATTTTGTTCGTGTGCTTGGGTATGTTTCCGAAGTTTCACGGTGTTCTATTACATATATTAAATTCGTTTGAAATTGTGGGCCATTGCTTATGCGTTGTAATTCAGCATTGCCTGAGAATCGATCCGGCAGCATGTTCAGCTCCCGGGCACGTGGACCACCTTGTGTAATAATCAGAGTTATTTGTCTCTTTCTAGAAGTAATGCCTAGTGCTACTTCTCTATTTACTGGTTCGGTCCCTACTATTTCAGGGAAATATTTTGTCCCGTGTGTGCATCGCCGTATATTATTCGTTTCTGGATATTATCAAGAAGAGAGGAATTCGTGATGAGTCAGTCAGACAGCTACTTTATTTCTTCGCTTTTTCAGGTCATCTTGCTTTCTGGATCTAGTTTCTATGGAGGGGCATTTTTAGTGCTGAGCGTGCCAATGCATTCAAATTCTACATACATTTCCACTCATTATACCGTTTGGAGAGTACTACCCACGCTTCTTTCTATTTTCGAGAAAGGGATTGAATAACTCAGCCGGTGATTCTCTTCGTCCCCTAAAAATTTTGAGGCTACGTAATCCGCACGAAGGTGTGCGACCGAATTGGCCCTCACCTTAGTAAGATAGATTCCTGCTTGTGTGATAATCACTGTGTTAAACTCTGCTGTGCAGTTCGAGGCGCGAACTCTTCACAAGGATCTGGAAATCGTGCAATACTGTACGTCCTAGACAGGAATCGAACCGGCGCATCTACCTTACAGGTGTGCTACTAGTTACAACATCAGAACACCATTAGCTCAAATTTTGATGGTATTGTGTTCACTATAGCTAATCAGGGCTGACATATAATGTGATGAGCGGTTAGTTAAACGGTGAGGCGGGAGTCCATAGTAGATATCGGTGGGTGTGGTTCACTAGGACAAGGCATTCTTTCTGCTTTTCGCGTGCGAAATTTTTTTCCTTACGTGAGCCTTCCTTGCTACTGGAACAAGGACTATCAAGAGCCTGGTTTGGCTTGTTAAAAGAACTGTGCTGGATCATACTCTAGTTTTCCAGGTGGATAGTCGACAGCTCCGCTATAATCGACTTTCACACTGGTAAATCTCCTGATCGGCGCGCCATGAGCACACTGAAGAAGTTTGGTATCACGGATTATCAGCATAAAGCCAGAGTGGTACGAATTTACGAGAGTGGTGTTAACTAACTTAATTTCGTCCCTAATGGAAGTACCAATTTTTTAGACCACTACCGCTGATTTACGTGAATTCGATTATATTTTTGGAATGGATAATAGTAATATAAGGTAAGCCTGTCGCAAAATAGGACTCCTTCGCTGAACACTTCTGTTTTTGCAGTGATTTGAAAGACCTGGAGAAGGAAACTGAAGCAAAGGCCAAAATACAGCTACTCGGTAAATACGATCCTGAAGGAAATCTGATTGTCCCAGATCCATATTATGAACCTGGAGAAGCGATGTTTGAGCAGGTTACTTGTTTTTTCAATTTTTTCAACAATTAGAATTCGTTTCTGTTTTTTTTTCGAATTTTTTATCAGTTAAAATTTTCAAATAGTTTCCTCAAAAATGCGTGATATGTGAATGAGTTTCTGGAAGCCTTTCTAAGTGCGCTGCCTAAGGCGCCTGTTCCCCACATAGCCTTCATTCTCTTTTGCGATTTCTTTTTTAAATTTTCAATTTCAGGTCTACCATCAATGCGTTCGGTGTTGTGAGGCGTTCTTGGACTCACTGAAATAGCTTTATAATTTCTTTGTGTTGATATGTTACTTGTCCACCCTAACCGGTGTCAGTTTTTAGTCTGGTATATTTTCGGGCTTAATGTTCGCAGATTGGAAGTAATTAATGGTGTTTAACACTTGGTTCTACAAGTGCTCGCTATGTTTGGAAAAAAAATAAAGTTTCTCCGGTGTTTTTTGCTTGGTGTTCCGTACACGATCTGTTTCGTAAAGTTCCTACAACTTTTGAAATTTTTGACTACTTTTATTGCATCCAAAAATTCTTGACTGCTCTCGAAAACCTGTTTTAGGTTTTCTCGGATGCTTTTTGATTAACTACTCCTTCGTGCGAGGCTCCATTACGCTTGATGGCCACTTCAAATCAAATTATTGTCTCAAATTTAGTCCAAAATTCTGAGCACATCGCTTTAGCGCTAACCGCTCGATTTCGTTCTTTTTATTACCATTTCCATGGATATTTTCTCCATTAGACTTCTTTCTAGACAATGACGTCGACGCCATGTTACGTAATGTACCTAATACTGCGAAGAGATCTTATGTCCTCGTTGGGTTGGCCCATGGGCGCTGTTTGCACACAGGCCGCCCATGCCGCCTCCGCTGCCATGTGGTTGTTTAGGTAGGTGATAACATCTAGGAAGTCCACGTTTTCATATCCCCAAAGATTTTATTGAAGCACAACTGAAGTCGTTTTCTTATAATCAAGCTTAAACTGCGGGTATGGCAAAGGAGGATGGTTCGAAGCGTTGTCCCGCTATCTTTGTGAGAGGTGGTGGTCAAGAAGCGCATGTTGCGGCGTCGCGCAGGGCTGCGCGCGTGATAGCATGACGGCTATCAACGCTTCTGCCCATTGTGTATACACCTCCGCCACTTACTACGCCGCTTTCACCGCGCTGCTGCTACGTGGGCCCTCTCGTACGTCGCCATGTTAGATGGTATAGCTTAGCTGGTGGGTTACCAGCGGGTGGATGTTTCCAAACAAGAATCGAGAGGGCTACGGATCACCACAACACCCTGTTTGTTGCTCACGCAGCTTTTCTGGAGTGAAACGTCGAGCAACTACTCGCCTAGGGAAGCGTAAGCGATAAGACAGTGGCGTGGGTTAATTCCGTGATGAGTGCGCTACACCCACCGCTTCCATTCAAGGTCGTAGTAGCATTTGAATTCGGCTTAAGAAAGGCTGTCAAGCCAGCAGACAACCCCTCCCCCACCCCTCAATTTATCCTCCTAAAGGCTTCTCCTACCAAGAGCTCGATCTGGGCTAGGTTTGACTTGGGATTCGATCCATGGATTACGCCTGTGTAAAAATAATAACCCAGGAGTGATTGGTCTGACTCCCATGGCTACTCTTTTACGACAGTTTCTTACTTTGTGCTTCAATTTTTTTCAGAAATGATCCTAACACCGAGGAATACACGAAAGAATTGGATTCAATGCATAAAATCACATTAGGGGTATGTTCCAATGGAGATTGGTCATTCAGTGATTCCTATCTGTTATCAGCAAACGTTATATTTAGGTTGATTCAGAAGATGAGCTGATCAAAGTGCATGAGCGATTAAAAGGAAGAGAAGTGGACCATAAAGTGAGGATATACTGAGAATCAGCAGTCCTTCCTTTGTAACTATCAGAAACTATTTGATTACACAAAAATTCCCGAGCATTCCATCACCTGGCTTTAGGAAGGTGGAGGTCGTATGAGTTATAGAAGCTCTCCCGCGGTGGGCAGTGCTTATGAGGATGTATGGAGTTCAGGCAAAGCCTGCAATTTTTTTCAAGGGCCGGGTGCAGGTGCAGGGTACAGGGTAACGGGGACCAATCCCCTCGCTGGGGCTTGCTGCACCCGGCCCAGAACGGTCTAGGGGCTGCGACAACAGATATGGAGATTATTAGGTTGAGGCAATCCTATTCATCCCAGTCGCTTTTCTGGGCATATGGGCTTCCATCCAAGGATGACGAGGGACGGTGAAGCTGAGAACTTGGCGATTCATTCATGCACTTGATAACAGAGATCCTGTTGAATGAGGCGTAAGGCGGCGTGGCACTGAGTGTTATGGTCTGCACATCATAGTCCTTCTCATAAAAAAAGAAAATGCGTCTCTCTAATGAGCGGTAACTCAATTAAGGATCGTAATAGGTGCAACCTATCAAAAGCGAGAGGTGCGGGTTCTAGTCCCGCCTGGGGCGAAAGTTTTGTTCACAACCCAGCATTCTTGTGAAACAACCTCAATGTTCATTTTCTGTCAGAGGCCAAATCAAAAGGAGTTTACTGTCAGACCTCAGGCGCTATGTACAACTTGCCATCTGTCCTGTGGATTGCTCTGTCGTTTACTCAAAGTTGTATATGCTGTTTATTGGCTAGTAATCCTAATTAAGCGCTGAAAAAAATTTCTTGATCTCAAAATCTCATTATTGTCATAGGCAGAAGTGGTGCAGGCTGCCATGCTACTATCCGTCTGAAGGCTTGTATAGCCATCATCTGTTCAAAATGCTACCACGATTCTGAGTGGAAACGGAATCATGGCGCATCCCAGAAGGAGATGGATAGATACCAAATGCTTGTCTTCTATTATTTATCGCTTTCATCAAGACTCCTCCTAGCTTGGACTGATAACTTACGATAGTTTTGCGGAAACCCATCCAAGTATGCGCCATGTGTTCAACTTCCACTCGGAGTTGTATTTACTTTGAATGCGATGATCTACGCAGTGACTTGCGTGGGACTCGTGCGTGGTACTAGTCAAGATTTTTGTTCTCCCGTACAGGTGTGGTACCGATAAGCGGCTTCGGAAGGCTTTGCAGGCCTGAGATTCGTTCCGAGATCTAACACTAGACCGTGCGCGTGTTCGTCGCGCTACTTGCCACCACACCACCTTCGTTCTGTTCCCACCGTATTATATCTTATTATTCATTTCGCGAAATGTTTTAGCTCAATTAATCTCAGCTCGTTTTCAGGTCTGGGTTGAAGATGGCCAGTCTGTATGTATCGCGTTGAAGCCTTATCCGAAGGAGCAAGTGAAGAATGCTCTCAAAGGGCTCAAACTATTCTAACGTTTTCTGTTGATTCTTAAATTATTGTGTTTCTTTGTATGTGTTGATCGTCACGCGTTCAATGTCACCGGAAGAAATGTGATTTGTTATTGTTTCTCTATAAATGATAAATCAGTGTTTTAGAATAGAACAACAGAAACCCTAGCTGTTATCGTAGATCTATTCACGTTCACAATACGCTGCAATTGAGCGGGCGGTTGTGATACAGCTTACATGCGTTTATCACCTTCGGTTTGCTGACGATATCGTTCTAATAATTCACATGTAACTCTACAAATCCCTAACTATTTGTACTTATGAAGGGATACGCCATGTGATTGACTTCCACACTAAATTGCAGTCGTGTTTGAGTGCGTGATTCTTTTATGCAATGACGTGGGAGGTGGTGACAATGTTTATAATCTGAGTAGGATTTGGTACTAATCAAAATTACGTGATATTCGATTGTCTTAACTAGACTTTCAAGGTTTCAACCCCGGACCATGTGGTAGTAAGCGCCACTCGCAGCTGCCAACTTCCGTCTTCGCGACTTTGTAACTGACCTCAAGAAATTCCTGGCCTGGGATTGTGGCGAAGATGATCTCTGCCTTCGGAAAAGTGCTTCTCATCACTGAAATGTTCGCATAAGTCTCACCTGGAGGATATCCCGGCTGTCCAGCTGATAAATGCTACTCACGTGTCAGGAGATCGATTGATGTCCGAAAGACGATTGATGGAGGTGGGTGAGGGAGGACACATTGGTGTGAGATATGCGTCCTCCCCGCCCCCCCCCCCCCCCCCCCCCCCCCCGCGGGTTCTCACCTCATTGATATTGATCTCTGATGTCATTTTGATTTCGATCCATCAGTGTTCTGCACAATGTCGCGTTCAACTTTCCTATCCTGTCCTACGGCCTGCACAGGTGATTCATCTTATAATTACATTACAATTTGAATCGCCGGAATTCACTTGTATAGAATAGTATGATGATAGCTTATCTCACATGAGAGTGTGGAGTCCTATGAATGTGAGGGCTCAAAGTGCGTGGCGCCAGCCTTCTTCTGGGATACGCCGTGCGTCCGACATTCTATTCAGAACCGTGCTTCTTGTTGCATGCATATTTGGCCTGCAGAAGGAAATGGTGCAGCCCAAGTGGCACCTCCACCATGCAATTTCAACCAATATAGAGGCATTTGCTTCCTCATAAGCATTCCACAAAGAATTGTGTCCGCTGATCTACAATCTAGTATTTTTTCAACTTCCAAATTCATAACTTATCGCAGACAGATAAAAAGTTTCTTTGTTTTAGGTAAAAGGGGAAGAAAAGGGTTTCAGGGCGCAAGGGGTTCGAAGACAGCCTCTCCTGTCAGTGCCACATTCACTCGTCTGATAATATTGAGTTCAACAATCTTCCTTTTTCTTCCAGTATAATGGTTCATGGTTCGTGATAGCGAGAAAGGCGCCGTCGTCGCGCTCATTCCTTCCGGCAAATGTGAACTCGTCCATGATTCGACTACAGGTGGACGGTGAGGAGAGGCTGAATATGACTGAGTATCATTCAATGTAGGTTCTGTTGCCAGTACGATAATTTTCATGTTCCGAGCACTCGCAAGCTTTTGTATTTTGATATACTTTGGTGAATTTAAGAATTCAGTAGAAGATAGAATTAATTCAAAAATAAGATTCTATAGTAACTGTTGAACGGTCCACCGTTGTGTAGTGTTACTTCTCTTAGCTGGCTCTTAGCTGGAAAGAGCGTTACTGAATATCACCTAGTTTGCAGGCTTCGCGACAGGGCAAACCAGCTAGTTTTTTGGCGAACTTATCAGCTGAATCCTGCATTTTTCTAGTTTCGTGTAGAATCACAAAGATGGGTAAGGCTGAAGGGAAGAAAGGGGAAACCTGGGAAGGTGGGACTTTCTCTGCACTGTAGTGAGCTGGCGCCATCGTCCGCCTACGAGTTGTGCGCAGGTATGCACAATTTGAAGTCGGTGTACCAGGTAGCACAGATTGGAATGAAGTTTGCCAGGAAGAAAACATACTCCATTCCTGTTTTGAGAAAAACGAGTTCACTTCCGCCTAGCAATATACACACTTCAAGCATTTCATTATTTGCAGTCAAGCAGTTGTGATCTCGTATAGAACGGTTAAGGGGTGCAATTTATACTTCAGAAACGGAACCTGCATGCCTCCACTATACGGCGTTTGGACAAAGAAAGGATTAGGCTACTTCATGGAATTGCGCACAGAAAATGGCCATTTATTTTCGAGTATGTGGATTTATAGTTCTGCAAAGATCTATTTTTGAACAATTCTTTCACAAGAAACTTTCTGGTTGAATAGTACCACTATTGATTAATTTATATGAGTTAAGTGATTGATTTTTTGAATTCAGTGGGTTTGCGTGGTATTTACCATGACTACTCTGGTGAGCAGAATGAAGAAATGAACATGGTTATCTATGGATGCTCGCAGGATGATGGCTACGGTATCGCTTTATCTGTAATTTTGCCACTAGTTTTTGTTTCCTAAGGAGAAAGCTAAACAATAAAATACACTGCTATTAGATCTGCAGGAAGCCAAAATCAGTTATTTTAAATCTGAATATATCAATTCATTTGACAGAGCAAATCAGGCCCCTTCCAAAGGGTCTCGATTCGACCCACCACCTCCACCAGGCTTCGGAGCAGTCTCTTCATTAATTCCTTCCTCTCCTTACACCCGACCACCATCATCATCACGTTTCTAGAGTATTTGTTTCTGTTTGATTCTGATCGTGAGATCAGTTGACGCTCACCAACACCACACGTTTTCCCTTCAGTACGGCCACAGCGCAGGAGAGAGGCAGGGGGGGGGGGGGGGGAGCGGGTGGAAAATCGCTACAGACCGACCAGCGTCTTCAACTGCCACACAACACAACCCCCCCCGTTCGTTTTTTGACACGAGCCATTAACCGATAAAACTTCCTAAAATTCCTTGAACAACGGTTCCAATTTAATAGCAATTCTCTGAAACAGAGCGAGGTCACGCATCAGTTGAAAAATGGATACCCAAAGCAAAAACTGGTACAACCCTATTCCCCTGCCTCCCCACCCTCTCCCCTGCTCGTCGAGGATTCCTTAATAGGTGCTTGACCATAGTAGTGCAGAACAATGCTTTCAGGAAATTGCCTCCCGAACGAGGAATTAGTTATGATAATGAGTAACTCACGTCATCCGCAAACACTCCAGGTTTGTTTTGTTCTAAGAAGTTCTCTGGTTGAGAGAAAGAACGAAATTTTCAGCTGTTCAAATCTGCAAAAACTCATCGAAGATGCCGCCTGTATCGACATATTGCAGTTCAAGACACTTGACACGTACAGTAAGTCTAACATGAATTTTTACCTATTTGTTAAGATCCAAATATTCCGGACATTTTGTAAGTCTCCTGGTAGCGTAGCGTGGCCTAGCATGGATAAGCGAAGCCTGGTTAGGAAAAGCAGCACTGAAAAGAGAAGACTACATTGGCTAAAAAAGGAAGTGCATGGATGAGTGGTAGTTGCCATCAAGCCTAGGTGACAAGCAAGGTATAGAATAAACTAAGCATCTTCCTTTACTTCTGCGAAATCAGCAATTTCGACAAAAATGACCAGGTAGGTCTCTCCGACTCGTGAAGATAAAGTGTAAAAGCATAAAGCGAGCACTACTTTTTCGTGAAGGATACCCTCTAAGCGTATGCCGCGATCGTACTGCAAATACTGTAAAAGGATAAAAAGGATAAAGCATTTGCCGTTGATCAATCCCTTTTTGGGATGCGGCACGCATTCTACTTCCATTTGTACATTCGTAGTGGCGTTTGAATGCGATGTGGCCTATACAATGACTTGCGGGGGCCAGCCGATGTACAAGTCAGTGTTTTTATCCTCCCAGACAAGTCTGGTACCAATTAACCGACCCCGGAGGGATGGAAGGCTTGGTTGGCCCGGGCGACTCACGACCCAGGATTTGATCCCCGGACCGCTCGCGTGGTAAGCGTGCCACTTGCCACTACATCTTCCCTTGGGAGAAATCAATCAATGATGTACCCTCTACTTATACATGACCTCTTCTGAACATTACACTATTAGGTTTCCCAACAAGTCGCGTCATTCCATTTCCAGACCTGGTTTTTCAACCAGAACTCGACGGTCGAGCACCATTACCTGAGATCTAGGTCGAAATTTTTTATAGCCGAGACATTGAAAAACTAGTAGAATTTAAAGAACAAGTCATGACTAAGTTAGGAATGTACGCCTGGTTGATTTTCTCATCTTCTCAGGGATAATTTTTTTCAAAGAAATGCGGTCACTTTCGTGGATAAAACACCTTATTCCTAAACACCTAAAATTCGAACTAATTCCAACAG
>MU872035.1:9306-19691 GCA_036418205.1 Ostertagia ostertagi | reverse complement strand
GCATTGGTGTTTTTCTTTTTTCTTCATTCTATTGTCCGATCGGCGAGAATTTCAATAGTAGTACTTTGTTGTATTACAGTTTTATGATTGATTCTTGTAAGAACTCTAGAGGACCAGCTCTGTCAGATGAACCTGTTGAAAAAGAACAAGTTTAGCTGAGAACAGAAGCTCCGGAAGAGATATCCACGCACCTTAAAGACCCTCTCCCACCCCATCTTTTAGGCTTAGGACTCTACAACAGAATGTAGTTCTGAATGTGTTGCCAGTGCCCCCTTGTCTTGTGATAGCGCCCACCGCCGTTCGACATCGAAGAGTTGCATCCATTGGGTCTGAATATTTAGTAATACTTCATATTACAAGGCTTGTTACATAAGTAATGTAGTTTCTCCGAATGGAAATTTCTCCTTTAACACATTGCGGACCGCCGTTGTATGAGTACCTTCGTATCTTTTTTATATTTTTCAAAAATGTATCATCATTAATCTATCAACAATTTTATCAGTGATGACACGGTTTCCCGGCTCTGAAAATGAGTGCAAACAGTTCAGGAGCATTGAAAAATGTCAAATAAATCAGATAAAACTATGCTGTTTCGTGCGAAATCGTGCGCCACATGGTGGCGCACGCGGTACGCAATGTGTTAAAGTTTGAAGTCTAACATTGTGCCACATAATTTTCGGTAGAAATTATGACTTTTGCTTTTACATTCGTTGTGAATATTTTGGGTTTTTGTAATAATTTCTGGGTTCTTTGTAGTGAAAAATGGAGTTTATTGCCGGTTTGGCGATTTTCGCAAATGTAGCCCTCTTTTCACGAACATGAAATCCAACCTAATCCTAAAGAATGTGCAGTTTATAAACTATATCCCATCTTCTGGTTAGGCGTATTTCCAGTTCTGAGAAGCAGACGACAGTACATTTGTTGCGAGACTATTTGGAGCTGTTTTTGCTTTTTCATAGCACCTTGGACTCAAGAGCTTACTCGAGGAGTTGTCGTGCCGAAATAAAAGTAACGTTCATTATTATGTGTATTGCATGGTGATTCATTTTGCTGTCACATATATAGACAATTCCTAAGGCTGGTGTCAGAGTCCGCGATCCGTCGCAGGTTTCGCGCGATTCGCGCGACGGGTCACAGAAATCACAAGTGCCCGATCAATACTGCAAGGTGCTTCTCCAATCCGCCGCCATTTCTGCTTGATGGTGATGGCTGAATGACGACTGTTCATGATTCTACTTGTTTCATATTCAGTGTTTCAAATGTTCAAATGGGGCACTTGCAATTTTTGCGATCCCGCGCGAATCGCGCGAAACCTGCGACGGATCGCGGACTCTGACACCAGCCTAACAGATTCTGTAGATCTGCTCCTTCAGAGGTATGTCTACAGACTGTTTAGCATACGAATTATAGAAGCGGAACAAGTAAAAAAGGGAAACAAAATCAGTTCCTCTTGTTTAAGTATGAATAATGCGAAAACGTAGAATTTCGAAGGTAATCACTCATTTGAAAAAGGCCAAAATACTTGTGTAACAGCGCAGTATCTTGTTCTGGCTCGGCTTCATGCAACGCCTTTTGCTTTTGCTTGAAGCTGGGAACATTCTTGTTAGAAAAAGTGAGCGAGAGATCCAGATAGTCCAGTTCCTAGATTTTAGATCGTTACGTGCGGGCCTCGTTTCTGCTGTAATGTAAATCCAGCTAATATTGTAAGTATACGAGGAAGATACTTGAGAACAAACCCCTCTCCTAGCTCCTTTTGCTACTATTCAAAAAACTATTTCATTTATGACATCGATTTTTCGTGTTTTCGTTCAGTTACATGTGTCGTGGCCGGTTGTATTGTTGAATATTGAATTATATTATTCGAGAGTTATACGAAGGGGGGGGGGGGGGGTGGGGGGGGGGGGGGGGGGGGGGGGGGGGGGGGGGGGGGGGGGGGGGGGGGGGGGGGGGGGGGGGGGGGGGGGGGGGGGGGGGGGGGGGGGGGGGGGGGGGGGGGGGGGGGGGGGGGGGGGGGGGGGGGGGGGGGGGGGGGGGGGGGGGGGGGGGGGGGGGGGGGGGGGGGGGGGGGGGGGGGGGGGGGGGGGGGGGGGGGGGGGGGGGGGGGGGGGGGGGGGGGGGGGGGGGGGGGGGGGGGGGGGGGGGGGGGGGGGGGGGGGGGGGGGGGGGGGGGGGGGGGGGGGGGGGGGGGGGGGGGGGGGGGGGGGGGGGGGGGGGGGGGGGGGGGGGGGGGGGGGGGGGGGGAGGGCAAAAAGGGAAAGAGAGAATGGCAAGGGACGGCCAGGTTATTGCTAAATCGGTAAGAGAGGAGTACCTACGTTAGCCGTAGTTTGTGTATCTGTGGGAAAGGTCAAGGTCACTACCCTTCATATATGGACCAGTTCATATAGTAAACCTCTGACATCTGCGAAGCCTTAAATCTTTTCATCCCATCTTATACGAAAACAACGATAGAGCAACCATTTGAAATGTGTTCCACATACGCACCCCTCTTGATTTCATGGATCATTCAACGCGATGTTGTTAATCGTTTTTGGGCAGCGGTCAGGCTTTGCGCCAGTCGCAAGCGAACGCGCGTTTCGCTAACGAATGGCTGCGAAGCCTGGCACCTGCCTCACCGTGCATTGGGAAAATACTGCTGCAAGTAGTCATTAAAGCGCAAATGACCTCGACAGTTCCGAGTTGACAAACTCTTTTTATGCTTCACATCGCCCCAAGGTGCTTACTTTTAGGGCAGCATTTTCGGTGAAACCGCGGATGTGATCTGCCTGACTGTGAGCAGCACGCTGGACTATTCTCCTCCAGTGTGGAAATCTCTCACAAGAGCAGCAGGTCTAGGAGAGTACAAAGTGCGTGAATTTCGGATCTTTTAGAGGTTTCTTGAAAACGTTCTATCAATAAATACTACAGTTTCATTCATCTTCAGAAAGAAAGCCTCCAAAATAGCCAAGGAAGGATTGAACCAGTGGCTTGGTCGTGGTGATATCCTTGTTGTGGATACCTCGAAGACGAAGGTTAGCTTGAGTGCCACATTCATTTTTCTTAAGCGTTGAAGTGCTGAAGTAAGCTCTCAAGCTATCAAAAGCAGAGAGTGTGAATCCTTGAGGACATTTAAATTCTTTGGGATGTGCCATGCAATCCATTTCCTTTGGAGTCGCGGAAGAATCGGGCCCACGCATTGCTGTGGTGCGCATATCCGGGCCAAAACGGTCATTATGTACATATTTGTTGTTAGATCAGCGCCTTCATTCTCTGACGGATCCTACGCTATCTCGGTCATACAGACCGTATACAAGGGAGGGGGCAATAAGAAAGACATTTTGTCTCCACTGTCTCCACCTTCATGGATTTAATTCACACTTTGCTCAAGTTCAACCGAACGGTCCAACTTAGTATTGAAGAGCGCATTCCATTCTATAAGAAAATCTTCATAGTGGCCACCTACGTGGCATCAGAAAATTGCCCTGGAAACATGGTGCACTGGTCGAGCTCAATGGGGTCTTCGAAGGATCGTGTACCATAACGACCTTTACCGAAAAGCAAGTTTCAAGGGGGTTTGCATAGAAACTATCCAACATTGAATCGATTCACGAAATTATGTAAGAGCTTCAGGCTGAAGCAGTTACGGTAGGCCTCCTTGAGCTTGACGACGATGACAGATGACGTCATATTCTGAAGACGGTGAGGGCAGTGAAGGAGGGCCTGCGTCTACTTATAGAGGGACATTTAGGGAATATTTTGCTGAGGAACTTCCGTCAACGACGGCAATCTCTGCGAAGAAAAAAGGGCCGAAGTGCGACATGGGCAAAATGTCTTTTTTGCCCCTTCCCCTGTATATTATGATAAGGTGTGCTCGCAGTTACTACCTTACCCATAGAATTTTTTCATAAATATTGATTTATGGTGGAAATCTGGACCTCTCACGATCATTCAGGATTTGATCGTGATCGATGTAACACAACTAAATGGCTGAACATGTCACTCGAGACGATGTTTTGTTCGTTGGCATATTCCAAGAATGCTTAAGTGTGGGTGATATGTTGGAAAATTGAAGTGGCGAAGTGGAATACATCGAAGAGAAAACTAAACAACGCAAAAGCATTGGAAAGAACGCGTCTTTTGCTCAGCCCATGGTCTTGTTTACGATGAAGATGTTCGGGCGCTGAAATAGAGCAAGGTTTTGGACTCAAAGCTCATGTGCGTTCTGAACCCTTTTCCTGTGAACTTTCTATCCCAAAATCGATTGGCCTTGTGGGTGGTCGATCAGGTATTGCTGGTTTTTGCAGAAACTGCTTACAGACAAACTAGCCAGGTCTCATATATAGTGGGATAGCAAAACTACTAACTTCTCGTCTCGATATTAGCATGAATCCATACCGATAACTACCCAATTGACAAGAGTTGGCTTTTCTGCCTCGAATCCAGAAATTCAATGTTCCACAAAGGCATAGCGCGACCAATGTGAATGCTGCAGTTGTGAACTTAGAATGGGAAATCAAGTTCTCTGACGTTATCAAATAGATTAGCGAATCTGTCAACATGGGAAAGCGTAGATGTTAGGGACCAGGGTGAAAGTTGGTCGAGGATTCGTCGACGGCTCGTCGAGGAGTTTTTGCCTGTTCAGCCACGCTCTTCCGCGCGGACTCACTCTTGCCACACGCGAGCCGTCTGTGCTCTCAGCGCCCACATTCACTCTCGATTACTATTCTCACATCGCCACAGAACCATGTCGAGGCATTTTTACCGTATATTCCACTGGCTGCTGAGAACCCTGTGGTAGTTTCATAGATGGCTGTCGTGACAAAACGCAGTGTAATTCACAAAGAAATACACACATAGAAACAAAAGTGTAGCGAATCAGCGCAGGCTCAGGATAATTCTAAATTATTGCAGTTTTTTTATGGTTTGATCCCCTTGAAAATGATTCACGATAATTTTATATGCGGACATTGTTTTACCGTTTGATTTTTTTAGTTTCAGCTTTCTGCCAAATTTGTTTTTCTCGTCGTTCACCCCGATATTCATCACCTGGACAAGGCATATCGTTCTATTTTCCGTGAAGCTGCTGCTCGAAAATGCACATCAATAGTGATCCCAGGGCTAGGATGCGGTTTCGTTTTTTTTCGTGCCATTTCCAGCTACAGACACCGTTAGACAAGCCCTTTGCTCAGAGGGTGGAACCGGCGGCCTCTGAAAAGACGATTTCATCGAAATGTGAGGCCACTGATAAATGGTCCACCTATTAACCTGTAAGGCAAGGATAACTAGCAATCTACGAATGTCACTTCCTTTATTGAATCACGCTTCTGGTTCGTGAATTTTGGCTTTGACGACGTTTGAGCCCAATTTTGCACCATGCAGATAGTGCTCGAAACTGGTCAGCATCGACACGGATGAGAGAGGCTATGCAACATGCTCTCTGCTCCTTGTTCCAGCGTAGCGGAATGCGCGGCTTGCGGGATTCTTACTGCTCTTGAGCGCTCCACTCAGGAATGATCTCCGGATTTTTGTTGAACCTGGTAAAACTGGCACGCAACGCGCTTTATGATGTCTTCTACTTTATCCCTTTTTTACGATTTGTTTTCTGACGAAGTGGAAGCCAATATGCCACAAGTATTTTAAAATTCCACTATAACTTACCGCAGCTCCACCCCATCTCCCGCTCTTCGGTTTTGGAGAATAAGTGCGTTTCCTCAGAGCCAAGAACAGTGAGTTTGTCAAGTGGTATATCATCCGGCTAATTTCCATACCAGCTCAAGGTAGATAAGTGCATGCCTTCCCGAAAAGCGAGAGCGATGTTCCTCTCGAACCAGTCATGAATCTTTCGCGCCTTTGTTCTTCATCCGGTCCATCCACAAGCACCCGAAGGTTACTAATCGGTGGCCGATTTCACACGCATAAAAAATGAAATAGTCCATCCGGCCCCAAAAAATTCAAGGAGAAAAAAAAAAGGACGGAAAAAAAAATAAAAAAAGAGGAAAAGAGGGGATAAGGGATAAAAAAAAGGAGTGGTCTCGCGTCTGGGGGTGCCCGGAAGAGTCAAATATCGTTGTCTTTTTCTGCCATCTCACGCTTTGCTGCAATTCATCATTCTTCTGCCTTTCTTAGCTTTTGGAACCTGCTGCACCGCCGTGAAGATCCGCACCGCTATCTTTATCAGTGGGATTTTGTAAGCGTTCCCATTCTTGTGTGCACAACCCCATCTGTGGGACATTCTCAGATGTCTGTCAGCCAAGCTCGGTTCCGTGGTCTAGGCATGCCACTCCATTACCTACGGAGTTGTCGTAACCACAAACTGCAGCAATGTTCCTACGTCATGGTAGATTTGAGGGAGTAGCGGGCGCCATTGGTCGAGCAATCCAGACGGGGAGGGGAAACAGATCATTTCAAATAATTTCTCGGTATTCCTACTAAATTATGAATAAAAGTTTCGGCAGAACATGTAGAGGTGATTATGTGACACCTCCCCATCTTTCTTCTTCGAATTGCAGTTTTTGATATAGTGCGAATGTGAAGGGAGGTTGGAGTTAGTGCTACTTATTGTGCGTAGAGTCAACTACCTTTTGGAAAAGAGAAAAAGAGTTGAATGGACGTCAAAGTTTCCATGCGTTTTTGCAGTGATGTTGATTTGTGATGATAATAATGTATTACCAGGAGGTCACATAAAATGACTGAGAGAAACCGAATTTTTCCCACTTTTGTATTTTAAGCGCCCAAACTTTTGAGGGCCTTTCCGTTCCGCCTTACTGTCTCATTACCACCACTACCTGCTACCAAAAGGTGACTTTGCATCTCATTTGAAAAAAAAAGATATTAAATCTTCCATTCCTGTCTTTCAAGGGCACACCTCGTGATCGAGTGGGTTGCTCTTTTGGAGAACAACATGAAATCAGTGGTGAAACGAGGACCGCCAGTGAAGATAAAAGCAAAAGAACCCATAAGAAACACCCTTCTTGTGAAGTGGATAGTGGTGTGACGGGGAGACGCAGTGCCACGACGAGAGAGAACACGCGAGAACATTTTCTACGAAAGGGCAGGCATTGCGGGTGCCGTTGACAAGGAAAAATGGCAGCAGTATCAGGGGCCAGAGAGTGGCTTTCGCGCCCCTATCACGCACTTTCGAGTCACGACACTGCCACGGTTCCTGTTCTTTGAGACCCTACAGCTATATTCACCGTAAGAGTTGCTCGAATAAACTATTCGTGGGGTGTAAAGGCAACGAGCACCATAAAGTGGCCCTGCAACAAGGAAATATGAGCACCAGTGGAAGCAGTAATCTGCGGCGATAAGACGAAGTGTGGCTTTTTTGCGGTGAAAGGGACTACAAGTTGCAACGCACTTTCGGTTCAGACGTTATAGAGAGCAGCCTTCTCCGAAATCGTCCCACTCTCCAACGTAGCCATTGGAATTTGCGGTGTCCTCATCATAGCGTTCGGGTTCCATTCCACAAGTGCATTTCTATCCATATAGCCGTACCATACCTCTCTGTCCTGTCTCCTGCCACATTCTATTGGAACACCCTCACCAAAATGTTCGGCATCTAAACATCTAATGGAATCCGTAAACTTATCTAGAATCAAGGGGGAGAATTAGAGTCCCACTTTTCTCGTCTTGACAGTTTTCTGACCCCTCCGCTTTATTTTGCACCTCTGATTCCATATTTAGCCACTATCAGATCCCTGAAACGCCGTATTTTTGTTATTTCCACATATTAATGCAAGACTGACTGAGGCCCGATGGAGGGCTCCCTTCTTAATTAAGAACAGTGTTCACGCCCTCGTGTCGCAATATCGTCGCATGAGAAGGTCCTATGAGATCAGGGAGGGCGAAAAGGAACGCGATGTTTTGGTAGCTTGAGGCCCATCTGTCATTTCAATAGTAACATCCTTCTCCCTCTGTGGAAAAGGACCATGTTTGGTAGATAAACCCACTTGTCATTTCCAGTAGTAACATCCTTCTCCCTCTGTGGACAACACCGAAGTTGAAAAGTTGTGCTGATCCCAAAGTTTTTCGCCAGCGCAAATGGCTCAACGCTGGTTCGAATCAAGCAAAGATCCCAATGGTAAAACGGCTAACTAGCTATGCTCCACAGTTTATCCGATGGGTCACGTCCATGTAATTTCCATGCATCGAAAACAATTTCTTAGTTTTCTCGAAGGTACTACGGCTACTGAAGGACGGCACTATGCAATAAGTAAGTCTAACTCTTCGGTCTCGTTTTGCATATTTCATATTCCTTCGCCATGCCCTGCTGTCCCCGCCTCATCATCACCAGATGTCCCTGAAATCTAGCCATTTGCGCTTGAGTAGAAAAACAAAATAAAATCAAACATTTGTTCGACAAAAGAATAAGAACTCACCAAATCTCGCCTTCATTTGGGTGGCGATCTCCTGCTCGATCGTTTCCTTGACATCGACAAACCTTATTTCCTACAATTTTCTCTGAATCTGTTAAGAACTAGATGGCTAGGTCATGAGACTTATTGAAGCGATTTTCGGAGGCAGTCATCACTAGGCTCCATAGAAATATCGTTTGAAGGTGGTCAAGATCGCCTCTGGGTGGTAGGAGTCAGATATCTACGACGAAGACAAAAAAGTCGGAAATTAATTTCAATAATGATGCGTTTTGAGAGACTTGAACATACAAGTTACGGTGAAGCAAAGTCTGCAAATGAGCTTCAGCATTTTGAGGGGGAATTCCTCATAAAGTTTAGGAAAATAAATACTAATAAAAATTGGAAGGCCATCTCCAATCCTCATCCACTCCTTCTAGCATCACTCCCCTGAGCTCTAGAGCTAAGCAAGCCACCGCTAAATGATTACCGTTATCCAATGTAAGTCAATCTATTACTTCGGTGAAAATGATAGCATCGGCTGGGAATGGTGGTGAGAAAGGTGACAACACGGATGACTTCCCCCATTTTCTTTCTTGATTATGGCCCGCAGTCGAAATCGCTGCTTCAAATGCTGAACCCTTCATGCCATTCTAGAAGCATCCCAGTGAATAAGTAGGAGGTGGAGGGCAAAGCGGAAGGATACGGGTAAGAGGTAACAGAATCTTTCGGAACTACGATCAGTCAGGGTCAAGGCAAGCTATCCGTGGACCCTAACGGACAATGAACGACAGCACTAAGTGCTGCCCTAAATGCGGCAACACTCAGCCGCACTAAATTGATACTTCATAATGATCGCGATCTTTACCTAAGGACCACAAAAAGTATAGAGCCGATTCAATGATTGGTTCTATGTCCACCTATTTATTTACATGACGCCCACCATTCAGCAGCCATAAGATATCGCGTGGGGATCGTTAGCGGCCGAATGTACGGCGCAACCTTCAGAAATTCAGCAAATAACTTGAGAGCAAATACAGCGTGGGTAAGTAGTAAAGCGAGAAGTAGCTAAAAGGTACCTTGATGGAGCCAAGAGCGTTTGCGGCGGCGGTTTCATGAAGCACTGTGCAAGCCAACACACATGTGGCATGCACACTGTTGCCGATCCTGCCTAAAAACAAAATTCGTAGCTTTCGTTCAAAACATCTTCCAGGCGATATACATATACATTATACCACTACCATTTGTTGGAGCAGCGGGTCGTCGAAACACGACAAAACTGAAGAAGCTTGTTAGATACAGCGCTAACAAAGCGCTTTAGAAGTTACTACTTCGACTGCTGTGAGTACAGTGCTAAAGAGCCAATAAATCAAGTGCAGTCCGGCTACAACGTGACCTTGGTTCCAATACTGGAAATTTGACACACCTCCATCTCTATTCATTACAATCCCTCCACCATCAGCCTTAGGGAAGTCCCCCGATACGACTCCCTCACATCCCGTGACACGCTCCGCCTCCTTTTTCCTTTCAAAACGGCTAGGGGAGCAGACTCGTAACGAAAATCCTCTAAAGGAATCTTCCGCGGAAAAAGCTCCGCCTCCATTACCACAGAAAAACGATACCCCTTAGGCCCCTAGCCTCATGAGCATAGCAAAAAGAACGGAACATAAGCGTTAGTTTCGATAATACTAATCCTACACACAAGACAAAATGATCACTCTTTCCGTGGAAGATTCCTTTAAGGTATCGTTTTCTGTGGTAATGAGGGCGGAGCTTTTTCCGTGGAAGATTCCTTTAACCATTTCGTGCCTAATCATGCTTACTTTATGCAATTTTTCCATATAAATTTATAAAAATTCGTTCCCAAACCCCTGGCTGCTACCGCCACCGCGACTCTTCCGACTTCCACAAATACGATTCCACTTCCAACATTTTGACCTTCACCAACCCCAAAAAAAAGACCTCCTTCAGAGAAAAAAATTCAAATACGTCCCCCTCGTTGAGGACTGCGCAACGCACGGTAAACCCTGAGTGCAGGACCTTTACATACTTCTG
>MU872034.1:0-14373 GCA_036418205.1 Ostertagia ostertagi | reverse complement strand
CTTCTTTTTTTCGTTTTCCCGTATATGGGCTGTCTCGAACCGATTCTTAAGGTTTCGTGGTAATTTCCGTCCCTTCTGTGCATGCATAATTTTTACCAATTTTTTCCTGCTTCATAGGTTTTCAATCGTGTTGAGAACATTCTTAATAAGCGCATTCCTTCAAAGAGCGCTACATCTACCGTAGGTAGTCATTAGCTTGTAAGCTACTTTTTACTAACTTTGCGGACTTTTCCCGTTTCGGTCTATTCTGGAATCCGATTAGCAATTTTCATCCTTAGCATTGCTCATTTCGGCGCGTGCCTTGACCCGGCCCGTAGGTGATTCCCCAGGCAGTGCCCAATTCCGTGACAAACAGGCAAACAGACATATGAGTAGGCCGATTACATTCACACAAGGATAGGTGCAGTACTCGGTACTAGAAAAAATTTAGAAGCACTGATAATGAGCGAAATGAGCAATGCTAAGGATGAAAATTGCTGATCGGATTCCAGAATAGACCGAAACGGGAAAAGTCCGTAAAGTTAGTAAAAAGTAGCTTACAAGCTAGGGGCTACCTACGGTAGATGTAGCGTTCTTTGAATGGAATGCGCTTATTAAGAATGTTCTCAACACGATTAAAAACCTATGAAGCAGGAAAAAATTGGTAAAAATTATGCATGCACAGAAGGGACGGAAATTACCACGAAACCTTAAGAATCGGTTCGAGACAGCCCATATACCGGGAAAAAGAAAAAAAAGGAAGCAAGCAAGGAAAACAAAACAAACGCTATCAATAGACGGAACGCACCCCGCGCGAGTGAGGCTACCCCGTTCCCCCCATCCACCAAGGTCCCTCATGTAAAAAGACCTCTCGAGACGGGGTGGAAATTGAAATGAGGAGATCTGACTGCTCTTCTCCTCTCTTTTCCTTTATAATGCACGCATCAGCTTGCGGACACGCTGGTGTTGTGTATTTAGGCTCAGTGCCTCAGGGCGCACATGAAAATGTAAACATGATTTCAACTGGGCCGGTTGACCAGCTGATGATCATTCCTAGTAAGCTTTCGGGAGAGGGTACCCCAAGGGAAGAGCACAGACAAAGGTAGCTTGATATGGTATGCTCATCGTAGTGGGCGGGGAACGCCTCTAATCGTAAGTGGGCAGTGACCGTTAAAAGAAAGGGACGTGAGCACCTTCGGCGAAGACTACCTAACAATTCACGTACAGCGGGAGGTGCACCTTGGAGGGCAGAAAAAATCCAAAGCTATAAACTGCCAAAAGGCTGTAAAAGTAAAAAGAGGCCAACGACAGACGAGAGTAAGATTACAATGTTCAGCGTTCCCATCGCAAAGGGAAGTGAAATCAGAAATTTCGCCCGCCCATTTTTCCCGTAATTGTGATGCACATGCTAACGTGGGTGGTCGACTGGCATTTCTATGCTAGAGAAGAGGAGGACGCACTCGACATCAACCTTTCTGGTAGCGCCGCGCATATGACCTCCTTTCAGAATTGTAATCAGTAGAAAGATAACACCTTCGGGACCAGCCGCTCTAGAAATCAGATTCTCTCCATCCTCCAGAAAAGTAGACTATGTCAGACTTCGCGATTCTAGCCAATGGAACCGGCCATTTCAGCGAATAGCGAAAACCCCGATATTCATGCTATAAACCAAAACTGCAAGTCGCCATTAACGAGCTGCCTCATCGAGGACTTCTCTCCCAACACTGCTCCACCCTGAGAGTTATCTGGAAGCCTAACCCATCCAACGTATGCCCATCCAACGTTCCTTCCTTACTCCTTAACCCCTAATCTTACCCTCTATCCCAACCTTAAAAACTAGGGCGGCGTCCCGCTAGCGAAGGTTTGGTTACAGGCCGGTTGCTCCTTGTATATGAGAAGCTAGCATTCGCCGAAATCGCGCGAAGTCTTAACATCTGTCTAATAGGCAATTGGTAATGGTGTTGTCCGACTGGTCGCAACGGTTTTGTGTCTTCGTACCATGTGAACGTTTGAGCGGACGCCCTGCTCACTTAAGTTATCGCCCACTTCCTCAGCATCTTACGGAAACAAAGCTCCATTTCACGTTGTAATGTAGAACTTACTTGCGATTGAAGAAAAATGGCAAGGAATTCAATACGAGTTTTTCAAATTATGTCACCTTGTAAATCAGTCGAATAAAAAATGCTTGCCTTTGTAGGCTCCAGCAGGAATTTTAATGGAGTCTGTCGACCTCCAGTTGACATGTGGAACCTAAAAACACGAATTATGACAAACATTCCCTACAACAGAAAAGGAACTTTACCGTTTCGCATTCAAAACCCATTTGGCTGCAGGATCTTTGTAGTGAAATTTGACAACGTGCGCAAGCATGCTTTCTTCCTTTATTTCATCATTGGCAAACTGCGGGATTCGTAGACCCCGACACCCAAAACGAGGATAAGAGCACACCACACCATCCCCACCCACACCCCCCCACCCCACCACACCTTTCCAGAGCCTTACCCATAAAAAGCAAACTAGACTAATTAAGCTATATAACTTACTGTCAGAACGACTTTCTTACGCCAAGGCACACAAAGTTGTTGAGTCGCTCAGCCCTCCCCACAAAAACGGTGGCGAGAGGTCTTGGAAAAAGATAATTTTGTTCCGGACTCATTTTAAAAAAACTGCTTTACAGTGTTGTTAATAACTCATTTGAACTCATACATTATACGAAGTTATACTATCGTTATTTTATCTTAACGTTTAGAATAACATCAATATGCGACATAAATAAAAAATAATTCGAAACTTTATCAACTAACCCCTCCCACTGGAATTTTCGATGGATGATCAATTTGTGCTCTTGAACGTCTATATTATCCGGTCCTTGTATGGGTGGCGAAACGTCCAGTTCTTAAATTATGGATTAGAAATTCTAAACCATACACTGTCAAGAAGAAATACCATTATTTGTTGGAGCAGTCGGAGATGAATTTACAACAGATGAAGGTTCAGAAGTAGATTCGGCTATTCTAATGGTAGCTGAATCGCCAGCTTGCACACCTTCACCCCTAAAAGGAATAGTGGGTACTTGACTTCTCGAAAAAAAAAGACAAAAAGCAAGTTTTATTCACTTTGGCGTCACAAGGCTATTGAAAAGAGGCTCTTCTTTCTCGGGCGTATTAGTAAAATCGACCTCGTCTATTGTTGAGCCTTCCGTGCAGCCTATGAGGAAGATTTTCAAAGAGAAGAAAAAGGATCAAACAGGAAGACGAGTGTTATCTACCAGTCATGGAGTGTTCATCCGTCCGTGTGATATCCGCTGATGAGCATTCGGAACGCGGCACGAAAATTTCCACCGGATGAACGTCGGTCTCCAAGTTAGCCGAAGAAGCATGCTAAATTACTCTTGTTGAAGAATTTTATTGCTGAATATATTTTATATTTACCCTACATTCACGTTCCCCTTCGTATGTTCGCTCCTATTGGCGCCGCAAGGTTTTATGGCTTGTTGTGGAGTTTGCTAACTTACAGACTGCATGATGTCTCTCCTTTACCATTCAGTCAGTCGAGTGCAGCTTCTGACGAACTTGGTGAATGGCATTCCCGCTCGATTGTTGTTGTAACTCTTCGAGGTTAAGATTTGGCTAGCCCACATCTTACATGCTTCGGTTTCTTCCATATATTTTCATCCTTATTCCCTCATCCATATTCCTACAGGTCCCTTTACGTTCTCTTCTGGCTGGTGCACGGCTGTATGGTGTAAAGCTACTTACATATAGGGTTTTACTTGTTTATGTTGTGTTGTTAACACTGCTTTTTTTTTGTTTGCCGATGGCGCACCTAGAGTGCATGATAAATAAATAAATAAATAAATAAATCCCGGAGGGATGGAAATAAACAATAATTTTCCCAACGCAGTTATGCAATTTCGCGCAATAATCAGAACAAGGACAATAGTGAGTATTCGCCGAAGCTCTCAACAATTCTATCGGAAGAAACCAAATAGGAAAAGGATCAAAAGAGCAGCAGGATCCAAAAAACCAATCGCACTACATAGCTTACCGGACTGCCGGATCTTTCTTCATTGTGGGCAGCTGGCGATGCAGCCTTAGCTGAGTCTGTAAATAGTTATATAAAAATATTCACAGACCAAAACAAACTAACTAACAACTCAATAACTTTGCTGAATTAAAGATAATTTTTTAAGAAACAGAACATTCCAATAACGCATAATGCCACATCACACAAAGATCAAAACATACCGTCACCCCCTTTCAAGCGACGGAGTGCCTCACGACCAACTGGACCCAAGATGTTGTTTGGGAGAAGACGCTGCAATCAGTCAAAAATCAAGAGCAATAAATCATTTCAATTGGATTAGGGCGTGGTTCACTGAGACAGAGAGCGAATTTTTCGCGTTCCATGGCGCGCACAACGTTTTTCTCTGCGGAACCTTGCATCACTGATGATAAGCGGTGGACCTAGGGTGAGGAAAGTCGCTTTCTGTTCTAGCGAACCACACCCATTGAAAAACATGTTCAACATAAAATAAAAGGCCAGAAATAAGAGGTGATGAAAATAAAGACTAACCGGACATAGATAGCCCACAGTTTTTACCGGTGATTAAATTAATTGAAAATCTAACTTTAGGAATTCAAAAGAAAAAACCCACTCGCTGTCAATGGTCTCAGGATCTGTAGAGAGCAATGAAACCGGAAAGCTGTTATTGGGTCGTCGAAGAGACGCCTTGTCAACATAAGGATTATGTTAATGGATGACCAAAGTATTAATACTAAACTGCTGAGGGCAACAAAAACATAATGGATCAAAAAACTTGTATATCATATGAATCAAAATTAAATTGGACAAAAAAAATTGTGGAGCACAAGGAGGTGAAGATGAGACGAAAATGATTCCCAAAATGAAGAACGGATGTGTCAGCTTGAACTTAAAAAGAACCTTAACCGAACTCTTAACAAAATGAGGATAGACTATCTGAATTCTAGGAAATAATATCAAATAATAATTTCACATGTATCAAAATTACAATAAGAAATATAATAAAAATAATAAATAGTACAAAATATAAAAATTTGTATGAATAATCACTACTGAAGATTACAGTGGTTATAAACTGATAAGAAATGCGGTTTCAAGTTGTTGCTTTTGTGGAATTGAGCCCCACTCAAATTTGAAGTACTGCGCAAGCATTTCTTGGAGGTCAATTCAAAAAAATGTAGTCTGAGGGAGCACAACATAACATAGTGAAACTTACCCGATGTCAATATATCCGTGGCTAACAATGTGAACAGCGAATTGCGGGGAATAGCCGCACCAAAAACAGAAGCCACATATCTTAAATACCCAGTGTTTCATGTTAGAAACTACAAGGAAAGAAGAATGTACCTGTATATCGCTACAAGATCTGGGCAAAAGTTTGGTTCGGAATGGGACGTTGAAGTGGTTCGGATTGCTGAAAAGTGAATTCCTATGTAAATACTCATCGCAGTGTAACTGTAGTACTGAATAGTATAGAAGATTACGTAGTATCGAACGGCTCTTTATCAAAGCTCCAAGTCAAAGGTGAATAAGAGTACACATCTGTTGCAGTAGGAAGCTCTTGTTGAAGGAGAGCTCTGTAACCAACACATCACATTAGTAAAAAAAAACGCAAATAATCGTTAATTTCAAGAACCTACTTTTCATACTGGAAATATTCGGAAGAGTAGAAGTCCTGGTGGTGTGTTTCAAAATGCTTTAGAGCATGTATCTTCAACAGCTCCTTAGTTGGGAATTCCAGGAAATCATCAACGTGACCGTCGATCGAACTATCAAGCACACATCGCCATTTCAAAAATGTGATGGAGTCACAATCATCTTCCTCCTAAAATACAACCACAACCTGCGATCACAGACGAAGCAGCAAATGCACGTAACGAATGACCCGGATACGGGAAGAACTTCGAGTAAAAAAGAGCAACATACTGGAGGTTACTGCTACAAGTTATCGCTGCGGCTTTCAGCAATCTCAGAAAAAAAGCAACCTCACGAAACTCTCCGTTCTCCGCATGACTAAAATAGCAAAATGAAACTGCTGAAAGGTTTCGGTATGCCATATTATTGCATCTTGAGCATGGGAGTGCACGATCATTTCTTCAATGGTTGTGTCCCATGATAGCTTAATTATACAATAACGAACTTTTTTCAGCAGGAATAGGCGCACGTGTCAATCATACGATTCTGCGACTTCTCTATCGCATGTTTGGTCGAAACGTATCTACTCTATAGGTAAGCCTTAGATACCGAAATCGCAGGATCGCACAATCGTAGAGTATGAAGCCAATCGGTTTCGGACAAATGGGGACCTCAGCCCTATCAAACCGCCTCGATTTGACGCTATCACCCGCGCTCTCTCGCTTAAAGGAATCTTCCGCGGAAAAAGCTCCGCCTCCATTACCCTAGAAAAACGATACCCCTTAGGCCCTAGCCTCATGAGCATAGCAAAAAGAACGGAACATAAGTGTTAGTTTCGATAATACTAATCCTACACACAACAAAATGAATCACTTCATATGGATAGATGCTATACGAAGTTATCGGTTGTCTTAAGGTAAATGAGGGCGGCAGCTTTTTCCGTGGAGGTGCGTAACACGGCTGATGATTAACTGTTATCTTTACGTATTCAAATCTCTTGCGCATAAAATTGGTTCATTCACTACGAAGTACCTCCTCCCTCCCTCCAAAGCTGGGTCCTTGAGCTCTCACCCTCTTGGTAGGGTTTGAAGCCGAGCCAGACAGCGTTCTCTAATCGTCTCTGCTCCGGCCTTCTCCGGCAGAGAACGTGGGGGAGAGTTCAAGTAATCACGTAATTCACCCGTTCCCTAATCGGCGTCTCATTCTGTCAGTATGTTATACGAAGATATATACCTCAAATATATAATAAATAAGGATAAAGCATTTGCCGTTGATCAATCCCTTTTTGGGATGCGCGCACGCATTCTACTTCCATTTGTACATTCGTAGTGGCGTTTGAATGCGATGTGGCCTATACAATGACTTGCGGGGGCCAGCCGATCAAGTCAGTGTTTTTATCCTCCCAGACAAGTCTGGTACCAATTAACCGACCCCGGAGGGATGGAAGGCTTGGTTGGCCCGGGCGACTCACGACCCAGGATTTGATCCCGGACCGCTCGCGTGGTGAGCGCGCCACTTGTCACTACACCACTTCCGCCCCTCTGCACCAATATCGATGCCACAATTCTCTATTTGGATCTAATGAAAAAGGCATCGAAAAACAGGATCACTATATCATACAGTTTGCTGGATTGCGTTAAAACGAGCCATCCAATGGTGTATACTTCCGAGAAGTTGCGGCCGCTTTCTGAGCTCTTTTTTCGAATGCCATATACAGAGAGAGAGAGTCAACGACAAAAAAACGCACGGGCTCAGCCATTCATGTCCAGCAGTCGACAGATGCCTGCCCAACGACTTCTTGAGAACAGGTTTGAAACATATGATGCAGATGCAGTAATCGGACGACCATATTTCTTCCTGAAACATTAGAATTAGATTCTTTTCTCCATTTAAGCGTCAAGACAAGAAAATTGGTTAGATACAGCTTCGAAAGAAAAAGGAAGTAGAAAGAATGAGGTCGTTAAAAAATGAGTTCATAACGAAGTTGAAACGATACCTTGTTCATACTTCTTCCAAACATTTCATGAACAAGGGCATCACGGTGAGCAGGTTTTATACCTCTTAGAGTGTAGAAAAGGTTGCTTCTGAAATAGATCAAACGGGAATGAATTTGAAGTCACATTCCTACACATGGCTACAAGCATAGCAACAATGCTGCTGTAGATGAGAGATACACGGAAGGTGAGTAGAGGCATAGTGTAATCGTGAGAAAGTCGGTGTTTAATCTCTACGTATAATACATATGTAAGAATCTCTTTTGCACCATGTTAAGGACACAGTCTCTAAGACGAACCCTTAAACCACCTCCCAATGCGAAGTCCGCTGTTGGGGAGCAATTTTCACAACAATCACTTATTGCATCCTAGCAGCATACACCGAAGAAACACTCTCCATCATTAAGGAAATCTGAAGTCTTCTCCCCACTGAAAACTGACAATTCAAAAAACGCATTTAGCACTAATTCCTCTAACCTTTGCGTTTGTCGTAGTAGCTTCGCTGTTTCGATCACATGATATTCCAAATCGAATCCGATCTCGTATGACAATATTGCCCTATAGAAAATTCAGTACATTTCTTTGCTAAACACAACATTTTCTAAAGAAAACAGTTTCAAGAAAGGGCCACGACCTTGGTCATGTACAAGTACGAAGCACCATGTTGTAATTCACATTAAACCTGTTCCATGAGAAAAATCGGCACTATTTGCCCTATACTGTCTTCAAAAACTGAAGAGCCGAATTTTTATCGAAATTTATCTATGACTAAGGATTTAGCTAGAAAGTTATCTCCAAGGGTACCTCGGACCGTAGAACACGAATACTCCATCATTTTATTGCGAAAACGCCTGACGCTTGCGCCCCAGGTACTGGTGCTCTCATATCAGCTTGGCGCCCAAGCACGTAGCGCAGGCTACAACTCGCAACGGAGTAATGTGATATTGATGTTCTACGGGCAAAATATCCCCAATGGGTAGTTTTCAGTGAACTTGATGATCCGAAGTATTCTGACGTCCTCTGTCGTGGTGTCTGTGGTGCGGGCGCCAGGCATTTTTGCTTTTCGTGTTTCGAGAGCTGAATTAGCCCAGGGGCAACTTTTTTTTAGGCAAGTTCAGGTCTTGATCATAATCTGATAAAAGGGCCTGTTGTTCGAGAAGTGGGGCACTAAATGGTGAGTAGTGCCGTAAAATCACTTTCAAAGCGAAGAAGAAATGGCATGCAGCAGCAGGACTTCAACTATACGAGTATGATGAAGGCAGTAGGAATTAAACAAGAAAGTGCCTGGGTGTGCAAGAACTCACGAACCAGCAGAGCCACTAAAGCGCGATCACCCAAGTGGTAAATCTGACAGCGTAAAAATAAACATTCTGAAAACAAACTATGTGGCAAAAAAAGAAAATTTAAAGACTCCTGTCCACTGCTAGAGGACTGCTTCATAAAGCCAGAGGAGCTACTTGCCAAGGTATCATCTATTCACTGCATTTCGGCTCTGACGACATCTCATCAGTACCTCATTCTCCTACTTCTTGATACTTAGCAATACCGTTAAAAACAGCGCTGGTCTGACCTCTCAAAAACACTGCCATAACTGCTTTCAATGTGAAGAGACGTTAAATATAACATAAATTTAATCGTGCCTTAAAATGTACAAGCAACGGAAGACTAGATGATAGAAAAAAGCTAGGCACTGACCATTCCTGCTGTATTGTTGACTCGATGTCTTCAAGGTTATGATGCTCAACAGCAAAATGTCGAAGGACAAAAAGACGCAACGAAATGTCGTTGTGAAAAGATGAACACCTCGAAACAGCATCCGACTCTTCGCATAAAGGACATAACCTATAAAGCAAGAAAGGTTTAGCTATCCAATCTGTCAGCAAAATCAACACTTACATTGCTAAAAAAAAAACTAGGGCTCACCATGCAAAAGGTAAATTCGACGTCTGGCGATACTTGTAACGAAAAAGAGCGCTTCGATCGGATATACTAAGAAACTTCTGACGGCAGTTTTCCCTATATTTCCCTGAAAACTAAATTATAGAATCCTTAGACTCTAAGCGATGATTTGTGTCCCCTAAACAGAAATGGCAATCACTGCGCGCATTTTACGCTACTAAATACCGGAGCCTTATTTCCTGCCGGAGACTTATTTCCTGCTTTTCGCAGAATAATAGTGGTGACGATTTACTTCACTTACCAAGCCCCATCCTTGTAGAACCAGTGAAGATAGAGTTTTCAGGAATTCGTGAACACGTATCTTCTCCAGTAGTGGTACTCTTTAGTGACCTTAAACATCACAGTGAGCAATTCCTGCGATTTTTTAATAGAAAAAAAAACTATGAAAATGAAAAGCCTACGCTGATAAAGATTCAACCAGCTGTATGTCATTGTTTGAGAAGTCGAATTTGTGAAACAAATCACCTCACGCATTTCGTACCTCTCGATTTCTGTAAAACAAACATTGCTTTTGCATTGATAGGTCAGACATGTGAATTCACGCTATTTAACACAGCTAAAGCTAATAAAACGTGAGAATACTGCAGGAATAAATATAATTATGAAATATCATATGACGAATGTGACGAATGTCATTGCGTTTATACAAGAAAAAAAGAACTATTTTAAGGAGGTGCATTCAAAGAATGATTTTGTGATTAATCGAGTTCACTTCAGTAGGACAGAAAACGACTTTTTGCATCACTTCGAAACATTTTTTGCTGCGGGAACCTCAAGCCCGCCGCTGGTCATGAGTGGACCTGAAGCTCCTGCAGCGAAAAATGTCTCGCGCTGCGAAAAGGGAGAAAATCGCTTTCTGTCCTATGAAACCACCACCCCTGATAAAGCATGGGCGATAGAACTGATTAGAATGGAATCAATAGTATTAGAAGTTATAAATACAAAGGTCTAACAAGAACTAAGATACACCGAGAATGGGAAATACTTTCTTGTGTTTGCTTATTTTGATCACTTATTAAAACTTCCAAAGAAGTGAAATAAAAAACAACTTTAAAAAGGTCTATAGACAGCTAGAGAACAAAGAGACATGTAGACAATTGTAAACAAAAACCAAACGGGAACTTACACAACCTTTCCCTAAGAAAGGTGTTCGAACTCAAAAAAATCCTTATGAGCCTCCGCTGCAAAAAAAAACGCGAAAATTCCCAATGAAGATGAAGATATAGCTCAACTTTCAACAACGAAATCTGGCGTAACCACCCACCTGTCCATTACAGAGCTTTTCCAAAAAAAAGCGAAGAATTTTGCAAAGTTGAAGCACATTCGTACTCACCACTGTGTTCTTGTTTGAAATGCTCATCCATTTTTGACTTCTTATGAAAAGTGAAGCATGATGTACAGGGAACTTTTTGAGAATTGTCCAGCTGAAAAGGAAATCAGGGAATATTACATAAGTGTTCCACATGGTAAGGCACCTCGTACCTCTCCTTCATGTTTACGAAGATGTCGTATGAATTTCCGCACAGTGAGATCGGGTGACTTTAATGTGCTGGATAATACCGTATGTTCACATATTGGACATGTCAGCTGATTGTTTTTGAAAAGCGTTGTCTGTTTCTGAAATAAGAACGAAGCTTATCCAGAATGTTGAAAAAAGTTAAAACTTGCAATAGCGGCAGGCGATACCGTAAATGTTGACACTGAATGCAGGAGATGTCACCTTACCCCTCGGCTTCAATGCATTTTTTTTCTTTTCACTTTTTATAAGGTTCCAGTTCTTGACTTTCTTTTGAGTTCAAGAACAAACCAGAACCAAAATGCTGTCAGAGCCTGCGCATAGAATACCGCAAAAAAGAACCACAGATGCCTCTTGCAAGAACTTATGTCGAACTTGACATTTTTGGCTGGACAACATTTTTTCACGCTCTATCGATCGCCGAGGGCGGAAGTGGTGTAGTGACAAGTGGCGCGCTCACCACGCGAGCGGTCCGGGATCAAATCCTGGGTCGTCCCGGGCCAACCAAGCCTTCCATCCCTCCGGGGTCGGTTAATTGGTACCAGACTTGTCTGGGAGGATAAAAACACTGACTTGTACATCGGCTGGCCCCCGCAAGTCATTGTATAGGCCACATCGCATTCAAACGCCACTGCGAATGTACAAATGGAAGTAGAATGCGTGCCGCATCCCAAAAAGGGATTGATCAACGGCAAATGCTTTATCCTTTTTTTATCCTTATATCGCCATGTAGAGTGCAAATATGCAAATAGAGCAGTTCTCGTTAGTAGGGATGACTTTGTTGAAAACTAAAAAAAGGTGAAGCAATTTTCAGGTCAGCTTTCCTGTGTTTTTCATTCGGTGTGGTAGTGCTTCCTAATTGTTCTTTTTGTCACAAATCATAGTAGGAAATATATTTTCATTCCGTAATACGGTGAAATGTTGTTACAGTGTTGAAATATGAGAAGATTTCTCGAAACGTGGAAAATGATCATAAAAACGTCTAATGATAATTTTTTGAAATTTATTCTGGAAATATTGTATTTTACTACTGATGGCATGTCAAAATCAGCTGAGAATATCAAGCTTGACATTAGTTATAGCAGAAAAAAACGTCTGCGGTGATTTCTTTTTTTGACGGTACTTTATATATGAGATCTACACCATAAGTAAATAGCGTGAGAAGCATTCAATCGAGCATTACAGTACGTTGCCTGCCTATTATTTGTTATGTTCCCTTCAAAAAATAAAAGAGAAATGTATGAAAAGATCAATGGAACGCAACGAAATGAGGTCTCGTGTTTCTTCGAGACTTCGAACGGAAAGTAGAATAAAAACAACTGCAAAATTCATCTGTTGGTTTCCGGCATGAGCCAGACATTCTAATTCTATTTATCGTGGTGGAAATTGAGTGTGGTTTTGAAACAATACAATGACTTGCGGGGACCAGCAGGTGTACGCGTTTTTTTACCCCTTTCAAAGAATGGTACCAATTGACTTCAGGAGCAAAGAAAGCCGAGTTTCGATATGCGGACTGGACCGTGCGCATGTAGGTGGTGTCACTTGCCATTACACCATCTCCGCTACTTGAAACGAGATTACCGTTGGTGAGTTAATATTTTTGTTTAGTATATGTCCAGAGAGACGAATTCTTGACATAACGGCGAAATCGCGAGGTGAACTCAGGCGCCCGAGAGGTGAGGGCGTGTTCTTGACTTGCTTGGAAAACATGTCCGTGCTTGTAAACCACCAATCATTCAGAACCTCAGGTTAGGTGCATGAGCATTTCATTTTACTCTAATCCTCTCGTAAAGCGCAATGTAACCAAGTATGTGGTAATCTCACAGCTACTACGGCAAAGTCTAAAGGAGAGCTGAACGCAAATCAGCCACTTAATGAAATTAAGTGTTAGATAGAAAAAAAACAAGGCTGATGAAGTACTGCTTCAGTTAGGCCAAAATTTATAATCATATTCCACACGGGTCAGCAATGGAAAGATCTCTCACCTCAAGAATTCGGACCTTATCAGCTGATTCCCCATTACTTTCGCTGCCCTGGCGTTTCCTTGAAGTACTTGGGCAAGTCGACTTCTGAAAAATAGCTCGTAGTGTTTGCACTGAAGAAGAGGGAGAGGGGAGGGGAGCTAGTGGCGAAACAGTTACTACCGCAAAGAGGCAATCTCACTTTTTGCGAAGGAAGAGAGCTCCGAGGAGTGGAGGAGCGAAAGTACAGGGTGGGCCACAATTATGAGGACCGTGTGCGCGCGCGGTCATACCCACTTTTTTCCGAGTAGCTTCATCCTCATCTCCTTTTCTTTGCACTATGTGGGAGGGTGCAATATCTTCCAAACCAAATTTCATGCAGTTCTCAAAACTAGAGAAATAAACTACACCTCCTTACGTCAGTCCTCAAATTGAACTCACTAAGGGCTCTGGCACGTTACATCTAGCGGCAGTCTAACCTATCAGGGAAGCCCTTATGAGCAACAGTTCAACTCTTCAATAAGTTTGGAACCACCACAGATGGAAAATTCGGGGACTCGAAAGTTACAGTTACCACCAGGATAATTATCAGATGCAGAAACTAGGTCTCCCCTTGTCGACTTTCGTACACCCAAAATGAAAAAATTGATGTGAAAACCCAGCCAGACACTCTAAAGACTCCACATCTGTAGTGGATAGAAAGCCACACGAGTAGTCTACTTGGGAACTTCTTACAGGCCATCGAGCACCTAAGATGAAAAATTCCAAGGAATTTGAGCTCATTTTAAGATGCACATGAACCCTCCCTAATCTAGAAAGTTTTTTAGTCATTCTTTGATATTTTTTATTTTTTGCTTTAATGGATTCCACCTGGACATAGTTAAATCGATACCCTGGAGGCAAGGGCAAATAAATGCAACACAAAAGTTTGATTCCCTGAAGAAGGCAGAGCAGAAGGCCTGGAAACATTTGGACACGCCTCAGTTGCGTGCCACCGCACGCGCCATCTTCATCTGAAGGCTCGTGTAAACAGGGGAAGTGGCAGATCTCAATTCTATTTCTTATAACTTCATCTCCAAGATTACAGTATACAAACCTTGGCTCCCAGACAATACCTAACCATTTGGGCGCGGCCGCGGCGAACGCGGCCGAGTCGATTGTGCCCGCGAACCGTTGAAAACGCACTCGAGGTGCCCGCGAACTGTGCTGTGCTGAGTTCGCGGGCACCTATCAACTCGGCCGCGTTCGCCGCGGCCGCGCCCAAATGGTTAGGTATTGTCTGGGG
>MU872030.1:6107-16190 GCA_036418205.1 Ostertagia ostertagi | reverse complement strand
TTCGTATAATGTATGGATAAAGAAAACTATCGAATCAAGTCTTTTTTCTAATATTACTGGGTAGCCTAAACTTCCTTTTGTGTGAGTTTACTGTATTCGTTGATTTCAACACGATCGATATGTGAAACGATCTGAAAAAGGGAGATATTGAGTTTGAAATCTGGTAGGAAGACTAAACGAGGAGTTTTTCACTATTAGCCCTTTAATCACTTACCCTGGTCGTGAAATCGTAATCGGCTGGCGTTTCAAAGAAATCTCCATCGGCATACAATTCCTGATGGCGTACTTGATTGAATATTTTCAATTTCAGAATGAAACCTGAAATAGAATTGTGAAATTCTTGTTCACTAACATAATCTCTGAGAATGGCTGCTCCTTATTCGGTGAATTCCAGAAATGGCAAACTAGTCTGAACAATCCTTTGAAGTACGAATCATTTTTGGTCCTATTCGATCTAGGCAAGTGCCAGACTTCGCTCGCAATCGCTATCGATTTCCGCGATTCGCTAGCGTTTGTCGCGAAGTCTGACACCTGCCTTATGAGCAACTATGCGACTTTTTTGTTTGGACGCTGCCCAAAAGCAAGTTACAATGCGTAGTCTTTTACCTATTGAATTAGCATTTCAAAAAAATATCAGTTAGCGAAGACCCAGGGAGTCCAATATTACTAAACAGGGACTAGTCCTCATCCCGGGATTTTTTTTTGATTCCCGAACTCGATCAGCCTGGGCTAATAGTTCCTTTCTTTTGGAACATGCTATTCAGAGAAAGCTGAGGCGAATCCCAGCTACTTCTAGTATTTTGAGGCATTCCGTTATTGTTTAAAGTCAGTAATGGTTCATTCACTTACCAGTAATTAGCCCAGATACCAACGAGCAGACAAGCACCAAAGCAAGACCAACAAGCTGGTTAACAGCTTGTGAAGCAGCCGATATCCCTGTATCATTGGTTTCGCTCTTCATGGCAGGATAGATAATGTTCAAGCTGAAATAACTCACTTGTCATGAGAGTAATTCACTACTAGGTTCTGATTTAGCACAATGGGTGCAGTGGGAGAAGCAGAGTTTATAAAAAGGTCCGGTAAGAAGAAAGGGCCATATCGATAGTCAAAGCCAACGTAGAGGACCAAGTGATGGTAAAAGAAAGAGCCATAGGAATAGACAGCATGGCGTCTTTTTTGTATGTCTCTCATCGGGGAATGCCTTTTACGGACATTTTTCCGATGGGAGACAAAACAAGTGTTACTTAATAGCGTATTGCTGAGCTCTTGAAGAATGGAAAACAGTAAACGACGTTCGTAGACGTTTTGACTGTGAGTCCCGACCAGGGTCAAGGGTGAAACTCCAGTTCGGGGGGGCCACTCCATTTTTTCTCCAATACTCAAGATAAGGATTAGAGGGCTCACGACACGTAATCGACTCATTTAAAGTAGACTTCTGATAAATATTGGTGTAATGGGTGAGAAACCCTGAAACGTTTTCACATTTCCGCCTGCCATGACCCAAGGGAACGGTCCTGGACCAGGAGAAAGGACACCTCCGCAAGGGCTAAGGGTGCAGGAGCTCCAGGGTGGATCACCTGTGCAGAAAAGTGGATGGGATGTGGGCAGGTAGTGTGGAATGTAGGACATCCACCGGTCCTTATCAAAAGTACGCTCGAAATGAGTCGTTCACTTATTATCTTATCCGTAGTGTTCGATAGCCCAAAGAACTGCTCTCTAGTACTACGGATAAGATAGCAATGGAGTGGCCCCCCCCCCGAACTGGAGTTTCACCGGGCAAGCGCTACGTTTTACAAGGTGGTCGTATTTGGTTGAGTTTGTAGGAGGGGGGTCGTACCCGTTTCAGTCGTTTGAAACCACATGTGAGTTTGAGGTGAAACTGTTGAAGGGCGTAGGAAAAAAGTTGCCGTTTCAGCGCGCGCGCGTGTATAAAATACACAACCATGAATTTCGTACAACTAGTTAATTCAAATAAAAAAAACACATCAAATAACAAAAATTCAAACATGGCGAGAGGATTTTTGTAGTAAAGATAAATCTACCTTGGCGGTTTTAATAGAAAAAATTATGTATTCTCAGAGACTGGGTATGCTACCATATGCAAGAATGTTCTGTCATTATGGAGCATTTTTATTAACAATAGCATGTTGCCCTCCCCCACCCGCTCGACGGCATTTTTGGAGGAAAAAGTGGGCGGAGTTTGGTGGGTTGAGTGGTATCAGAATTAAATACTATAGAGACGATGAATATGGTCGAGGTGTGGAAAAGGGGGTCGTATCAAATCCACCTTGGGGGAGGGGGGTCGTAAAAAATTTTCAAAAAGTAACAACGATAGGGTTGACCCTGGTCCACCACTGAAATTGGCGATCTTTTGTTTGATCAATCTGTTCAGAAAGTCGTTTAGCAGATAAGGAAGATGGATTTGAGATCGGCGTTCGAGGCCACACATGCGTGTACATCTCTTCTCGAATGGCCGTGGCGACCTGGGATCATTTCCTTGTAAGAAGAAAAACCACTAATTACAGAAGTGGGGAGCTCTTAGGCCCTACGGTATCAATGATCCGTGATGGTATGACTGTTACGAAACCGTTCAGGTGTCACCCTTCTTATGAGACCCCACTGATCAAACTCACGGACGATTCACAAAGGTTCTGAAATCATCGCGCGCGGAGGCGAGGATAGTGAGGGAGAAACTTGTCCAAACTCGATACACGCGGGGGCCAAATCTGTGTTGAGGTGTCAAATGTATCCCGAGCCACGATTTTCACCGTCCTTAAAGTAGGGTCAACCCTATGTTGCTACAAGTAGCAACGGGGGGGGGGTCGTATTTTGATGAGTTTGTAGAGGGGGGTCGTACTTGCTTTGTAAGAAGTTGCATGAGACCGTTTCAGCGCGCGTATATACCCCCCCCCGTAGAACAATGGAGCACTTGAGATATCGGGTAAAATACCTGGGCGCGTAATATGCTCTCCCCCCCCCCTCCCCAGAAAATGAGAGCAGTTGAAATATGGGTAAAATACATGGAATTGTAGGGAAATGTAGGGAATTTTTGCGGTTTTATGGTAAGTATATACCCCCTCCCCCGCTCGACGGTAATTTTTTGGGGTAATTTTTTGGGGTAAAAATTGTTTTGAAAGAGGGGGTCGTATGAAACATTTCATGAGGGAGGGGGTCGTAAAAACTTTTTGAAAAGTAGCAACGATAGGACCGACCCTGCTCTAAATTGAAGCAGCAAAGGGAAAATCCAACCACTCCACGCATGCAATAAAAGTAGCCCCATATTCACAGTGAAAAGAGTTTATACTAACCTTTTGCCGTAATCAGCCGGATCGTAGGCGAGAACAAAAACGGCTGAAAGGAGACCAGCAAGCACACCCGGCATTCCATGCAGATTGTTGACTCCACAAGTGTCATGGGCTCCGAGCTTACTCGACAAAAATGGCTAAAATTTATTGACTATTATTATTGATGAATATTGAATATAGCTGTGACAGTTCAAGATTTTCAGAGCAGTTTTGCTTATTTTTCTGGACGGTTGAGTTTTACAAATAACTATTATCCTACTATATATAATTCGCTAAGTATGTCTGTGTGTGTGTGTGTGTGTGTGTGTGTGTTTGTCACGAAATTCGTAGCTCGGGTCACAGCAACGATAGCGCCATGGTTCTTACATATGTTATAGGGGGTGGGATGGGGACACAAGTGGTACGTGATAGGAACTGATAACGACTGATAATAGCTGATAAGAGGGGCTAGAAAGCGAGCATCGCCAATTTCGTTTTGTCGTTCATATTGGTACTAGAGCGTCTATACTTACAAGTGTTATGTGTGGTCCCGGGACAATGGTGGTACATGAATGGAAGCGATAGCAACTGATAAGGGCTGATAAGGGGCGTCAGAACGCAAAAGTCGTCGATTCCGTTACGCAGCTTGCGTTGACACTAGAGCGTCCATACTCGCAGGTGTCATGTGGGGTGGGACGGGGACATTGTTGGTAGGTGATGGAAAGTGGTTACAACTGATAAGGGCTGATAAGGGGCGTCAGAACGCAAAAGTCGTCGATTCCGTTACGTGGCTTGCGCTGACACTAGAGCGTCCCTACTTACAAATTCTATTTGTAGTGGTACGTGCACACTGTATCATTGTATGACCAGCCTACTTAATAGCAGTCTATTGCATGAATTCAATCAAGTCTTCAGCAAATGATAACTTTCGTTCCTATCAAGAAAGCCCAAACTCATTAAACCGCTAATCCTTTCGGGGTTCTAAATAATGGTGAATGTAAATAAATGATAAGCCTTAGCTCCTCACTTATAGGCATATTTCATTTTCATTTGAGACTGACAGCAATCCTATTCACCGCTAAATTATCTGAATTCAAGAAGAATGCTGGATGTTTACAGTTGTGAAAATATGCCAGTTCAGCTCCAGACGTTATCACGCGTATTCTCGATGGACTTCAGCGAAACTGGGAAAGGTCTAACACATTCAATAGTGAGGTGGCTAATGGAGGGCCTCATGCTGATATTCCATGGGTCTTTCAGTTTCACTAAAGCCTGCCGTGTGATGCGCGCGATAGCGGGCGGAGCAAAACTGGTTTATAATATTGAGATACGGGGTTATTGTTGTGGAAATGCATTTATGTAGAACCTCGGGAAATATATTTTTAGCTCAAAAAGTGGAGTAAGCACCAGGCGCGAGAGGAGAGAACCAGGAGTGGTGAGCGATTTCCAATTTCCCCCCCCTGGTACTACCCCTTTCCAAAACTTAGTCGAAAAAAAAAAAAGGGGGGGGGGGAAATGCTCCCGATCTTTGTATATAGCGCCTAGTTTATTTAATTATTTATGACTTATTATCGTTAACTTACTATAATTGTATTCACAAAAAATCACTTTCTACCGTGATGTATCTGAATCCAATAACGGAAATGAGTCCTGCAATGACACCGACAATGAGCGCATGAAGTGGGTGCAGCACCACATTGGCAGTGGTTCCGATTGCCACACCACCGGCAAGAGTCGAGTTGGCGATATGGACCATGTCGAATTTCTTCTGAAAAGATCCCATTCATACAGTCGACGCTAGTTGAATATTTTGCAGCCGGTTCCCATACATGGTGATCGGTGGCCTGCGACATGAGGAATGTGGTGATGGTACAGGCGACTAGCGACAGAACGGTATTACAGACAGCTCGTTGACGGGCATCTGCGGGCTCGGCAACTCCGGCGTTGAATGACGGCCAAAACACCCACAAGAAGATGGCTCCTTAAAAATTGGCGTGAATTGCTTCGATGTCATCAGGAAAAAAATTGTGCTTTATAAAAATTATAGTCATTTCAGCTCAAGTAGCCATCATCGGGTGACCCTTTGAGATGGTCGATAACTCAGCTATTTTCTACCACTTAAAGGCACAGACCGCGATAGTAAAAGGGGAATAATAGAGACTGAATAGTTTAACATTAGGGGCCAATTAACTCGTCAGGAGAGGATGAAAACGCGAAAAATAAAATGGGACCTTCCTTTTGGCAAAAAATGAGTACGTTGGCGAAATAGGAGAATGGGATACCTGGCGCCAATGCGACAGAACGACAGACGGACCGAGGAAGCTTATCGGGAAGCGAGGCGCAAATTCCGCAACGATGGTCAAGCAGTAGTCTACAGGAAGTGCGCTGATCCAATACTTGCCGTCAAAACTTCTTCATGTGTTCTGAGTCCAAGAAGGCGCCCTACATACGCGTGTACCGGTGATCTTTTCGTGAGAAGGATAGCTCCACTGAAATAACAGCGACGGCTGCAGGAGCTGAGCCGGCCACGTCTATTTCTACTCAAAGATAGGTTTAGCGAGGAGGACGTTCATGAATTCGTAATCACTCATTAGAGAAAACTTTTAATAAGTACCAGCATAGTATGAAAGTACTTTTGAGGTACTTCCACAATTCGGCCGTCCAAAACGGTCCTGCAGTCAGCAGAAGGAGGTAAGCAAACCAGCCCTTTTGGCACGTTTCGGCTGGGACCGTATGCTGAATGTTGGGGAGGGGATGGGGTCCCCAACGGTCGACGGTTTACTTCAACTCGGTTGGTACGATAGGAGAGTACTGACGCAAGTGGTGCAGCTGGTCCAGCAGCTCCGCCAGAAGGGCTGGTTTGCTCACCCCAGGACTAAGCCTTGGAGAGGGACGGACCCGTCCTCTCTTTAAGGCTTAGTTCTGAGGTAAGCACCAAATTGTGGCGGTTCTAAGGACCGAGTTGAAGTGGTCCGTCCACCGTCGGGGACTCCATCCCCCATTCAGCATACGGTCCCAGCCGAAGCGCCAAAAGGGCTGGTTTGCTTACGTCAGAAAATGGGCCATCTTTTCTTGGGCCCAAGGGTACGACCGAGTTAAAGAAGTGGATAGGCGTGAGCAGGACGAGAAATACGGGGAAGGGGATTGTTAGACACACACTTGCTGCTTGGCGATGCGTCTCAGGATGAGCCGTTGGCGTTCACGTACATATTATCCTATCCTTGGCACTCAACAGTACATACGTACCGAGGATAAGATCCAAGGAGGGATCCCTCCCCTCCACATAGGACCTCCATTTTCACTGTAGCGACATAGACAAATAAGAGCGATAGAGTGCCTTTAACTGCAGATAGTTTGCTTCTTCGCTATTAACTGCTTAGCGGCACTTGTTTCGCATTTCGTTTGACTGGGCAGAAATGAATGTAAAGAAAGAACTCACCAATCATAGCATAGATGTCGGAATGGTAGACAGAACCCTCATTATCGTGTTCCCTTTGCTTGGAATTGGCGAACGCTCTTGAGCATGCCAAACCGAAATAGGCACGAAGAGCATGTGAACGGACAAGGAGAACCACCGATATCAGTGACCTGAAAATGCGAACTACCAGAAAAGCTGTTCTTTCTCCCAGCTGAGATAAGTGAATTTATTTCCAAACAATTAGAGGTTTTTCAGGTGCATTCAGTAACAAAAAAGGCCGAAAAACTTGTAGATTTTCCCTCTCATGATTATGTTCTGATGCTTGCGGTTCTATGTAATAAATAATAGTAACATCATGCTTATGTGAACTCCTGACCGTCACTGTACACATCAGTTCTAAGAGTTACATTGTATATAGTTCCGGTTGCCAGTTTCGATTTCGCAATTACATACAGATTTGAAAACTAGTTTATCACAAGGCTTAGCGAGCGCCTTGAAAGGGTAGCTGTTCTCCATGGACACGACTGTTCATACTCCGGAAAATAACCTGACCACTGAAGATTGCGTCGTTTGTGATATGACGAGCCTTTTCTGCAAACACGTTATAGCCCAGATTAGAGTGAGAGGACAACGCGTTGCGTCGACCAATCCCTTCCTGGGGCGTACGCCATGCATTCTACATTCACTCAGCTGAGTAGAACCAAATGAATGCGGTGTGGCCTACACTAATACTGCGGGACCGGTTAATGTAGTATACATATGGGTACGGGTCAGTGTTTTCATCCCCGAACTATTCTTTACCATTTCACCGACTCCGGAGCAATGGAGGGCTAGATTGACCTGGGTGACATCCGATACGGGAACTTGAGTTCCGGCCCATGTGCATGAGAAGTGGCGTCACCTGCCACCGCGTCTCCTCTGCGCATCCCTTAGTTATCACCTGCATATGGTGAAGAGACGATGTGACAAGAAGAACATGTGACTGCACTAGGTGCCGCACACCAGTTAGTGCGCTAGAGAAGGAACCAAAAAGGTAGCGCTGTTTGAGTTCTCATTTCTGAATGACACAGAAGAATCTGCTGAAGCATTCAGTCAAAAGATCGAAAGCGAACCAGCCTTAGGCAAAAGAAGAAGAACTAAGGGTTGTAGGCACGCTTTTAGGCATGTGATCTTTTGAGACTCCCTTGAAACCTTAAGGGTTCTAGGGTTCTCTTTCCTCATTTTTCTGTGTACCCCTCGCTCTCTAGCGATCATCATATGCAGGTCGCTTTGAGGTATTTGAGGAGAGAGAACTCGTGGAGAAGAGCATGCGAAAAAAGAAAGCGGTTTGTTTTTTCAGCGAGCTGAGTAGGGACACTGCTTGCACGAAGAAAGAGTCAGGAGCCAGGAGCCCTCCTTCCCTTTTCATTCATTCCTAGAACCTTGTACTGCTCCTCTGTTGCAAAAAAAAGACATTTTGCCCAGGTCGCACTTCGGCCTTTTTTCTTCGCAGAGATTGCCGTCGTTGACGGAAGTTCCTCAGCAAATATTCCCTAAATGTCCCTCTATAAGTACACGCAGGCCCTCCTTCACTACCCTCACCGTCTTCAGAATATGACGTCATCTGTCACCGTCGTCGAGCTCAGGGAGGCCTACAGTAACTGCTTCAGCCTGAAGCTCTTACATAATTTCTTGGATCGATTCAACGTGGGATAGTTTCCTAGGGACATTAGCTCTAACTATGCAAACCCCCTCGGAACCCGTCGTAACGGTACACGATCAGTCGAGAACCCCATTGAGCTCGACCAGAGCACCATGTTTCCGGGGCAAATTTTCCTGATGCCGTCCACGTAGATGGCCACTACAAAGTTTTCGGGCGCTCATCCGGTAAGGGGGGGGGGCATTGTGATGCAACGTCAAGTGGCTGCCCTCACCCCCACCCCCTAGACTGCCTTCACTCCCCCTGGCTCACGGGGTCCCGTACTTCGAGAAACCTGTGCGCCAGGGGGAGTGTAGGCAGTCTAGGGGGTGGGGGGTGAGGGCAGCCACTTGATGCCCCCCTTACTGGATGAGCGCCGATTTTCTTATGAAATGAAATGCGCTCTTCAATTCTAAGTTGGGAGCACACGTTTGAGCTGAGCAAAGTGTGATTAAATCCATTTGAGTCTGGAGACAAAATGTCTTTTTATTGCCCCCCCCCCTGCACATCCAGCCAAAACTACAACTTGACACGCTTACATGGAATGTGTGGACGACATGGTGCTCGACAAAGATAGCAACTGGTGTTTCAATGAGCGCCATAATGAGGTACTGTGTAGGCGAAAGTTTTCCGAGCATTGCTCCCATCGAGATCAAGATCACGGCAGCAGCAAAGTCAGCGGTCAGCAGTCTGAAAATGAAATATACATATTCCTGTCTTCAGACAGAGTTCTAAAGTCCACCACCCAGATCATCCCTGAAGTTGAAGCCATTTTGGGCTTTGCAACAAGTGGGAATCGGACCACTTCGTGAGCATTGAATTTGGACGAGCAAGGGCGACAGAACCAGTTCGCTCATCAGGAGATTTAGAGTGGCCTTCAATTCCAAATGAAACGTTTGCCGACGTAATCGGTCACCTCTCCTTACTCCGTACTGACATCTTTAGGCTCGATAGATGCGATTACATTGATTGAGTATGCAGTGATTAGCCAGCCGGCATGGCATATCTATCCAGCAGTAAACGATGCCTTACGAAAGCGCAGAGTTTTGTTTTTGTGTGAAAGGCAAGTATGTTCCATGCACTATGGGAGATAGGGGAAGTGCCGGGATCGTTGCAAATTGAGAAGTGGAATAATTCACCGAGAATTTCCTTCCTCTAAAAAATTGGAATTACTGACAAACTATCATACCATTTGGGGAATTGGCCCCAACTCTCACGACCTTCAATCTCCTACCACAATCCAGAGATCCTACTACAAGAACTTCGGAACTATTACAACTTTCCATTCAAAGCAAACCGACCCCTTGCTAAATAAACATTACAATTTCATGTTATTTTTAGAGAAGTGCTCACAGTCATCCAGCCCCGATCTCCCCTTTTTCCCTTGTATCACCCGAGTGGTGCGTAATTTCGAGAATCAGGTACGTCTCCCGTGCCTTGTTCGGAACCCAAGAGGAAATGATGGCTGATTGTTTTACATCATGCCCATTCCTGTAATTGAAGGCGCGACCCACGAAGGATTCATGGATCATGAATCCATCGTGGGCCAATTTCCGATCCCAGATGGATCAATCTCTGTGGTGCGTAGGATAAAGCAGTTCATGTAGCTCTCATCGCGAGTTCTAGGACCCCTGACCGCTTCCATTTTCTCGTGCACAGCTTGACGGTGTCTGCGCTCTGTCATTGTTCCCTTCTCCCAGGGT
>MU872029.1:7967-20601 GCA_036418205.1 Ostertagia ostertagi | reverse complement strand
AAAGGATGGATCTCAACACTTGCCTCAGAATACGCCACGTACCCAACCGGTCCACCATATGGTGAGATTGAATGAATGTTTTTTTTTCGAATTTCACGATCTTTAATTCGTTCTAGAGCGCTAAATTGGCTAACCGTGCGCTGATCAACCCATTCTTCCACTCCAAATGAGAATCTTCGAACAGTTTCCAGCAGTAGTAGTAGACCTATTATGTGACATTCCCCACATTTAGAGGAGATGGAAACCTGAGAAGATAGCGAGGAATCTCTCCACCGGCGTAGACTACGGTTACTTCTCTGTAGGAATTGATGTAAAATATTTGGTCGCAGGTGAGCGTTCCTTCCGTGGTGTGACCCCAAACATCACTGCTCGTCATGTCCTTGTGAAATGATCAGTTTTTTTGCTTGTCCAGATGGACTTTGGAACCTGAAATGTGCATCATTCGATTTCCCGAAAAATACTATCGAATGGTGTACAACACAGGTTGCACACGGAACTTTTTCTCCTCATTGCCGATTGTCTTCCCAGATCTTGGCAGCCACGATTCACGTGCGCCTCGCCGACCCGCTGAACTCCGCTCTCAATTGACTATTTCATTGATTACTACTTAAGCTCAATTATCATTCGAAAAAGGTAAACAGCTGATATTCAAGTCATCGAATTTTTTCCCTCGACAACTCCAGAGCTAATCTACTGAACTCGCAGTGATGGAAGGCTGGTTGGACTGGACTGCGGGCCAACTGCTACTGATTTCCCGGTTTCCTGGACATCCAGGAACTGAATTATATGTTCAGGACAAACTCCGCCCACCTTGTGCATGCCCACCCACCAATAGCATTGACCTCCCTTCCGTTGACGACTCAATTCACTTTTTCCCGGTCTCCAGGACTTCTTGGAACCGAGTTATGAATTTTCGTCGCAAACTCCGCCCACTTTGGTCATGCCCCGCCCACCGATGACAGTTGGCCTCCACTCCTCCACCCACCTCTATCCACCTTTTCCGGCTCCCTAAGACTTTCCTGGCCGAATTATGAGGACTCGTAGAAAACGCTGTACAGATTATGTGAACGAGGAGTAAATTCAGCGACGAGTTCCTTTTAAACAAAGCGTTGAATCACTGTTTCCGTTCTTTTCACGGCTCATCATATTCTTCCCACTGCCTCGTAGTGACTGCCAAAATTCAAGAAGTATTCATTCAAAAAACTCATTTTCGATCCTTCGTTGTGAATAGAATGAGGTTCTCTCCCAGCACCTTCTTTAAATGACTGGAGGACGGAGTGGGACTAAAATTCGAAAGTGCGAGGAACTGTTCACGAGTTTTTAGCTGTAACTCAACAATTCAACTGATGCAGTGCCTTTCAATCGAGTGGCGTCCACGTAATATGTAGGCTATGTCTGGGGTTAAAGCGAGAGATTACGATAAGGGGAGTGTGGCAGGGAAGCAAATGCATCGCTGGAAGTAGAAGTGGACGGGCAAAGGAAGTGAGATGTTGCGTTCACAAAGGCAAAGGTTGCTGCGCACTAGGGCCGCTACCGTAGTCTGTGCTCCGCCTCGGCCTGTGCCCCGCCTCTCAATTTGGACGATGAAATGGCATTGGTCAGTGTGAGTAGCATCCTCGGTTGCGGCGCAGTTAAAGTGCTTTGCCTTGCGTATTTGCAATGTGGCGTCGTTGGGGGAAATAAGTCAGCTGTTGGATAATGTTTATGTCATGGGACTAACGGTTTTTTTGTTTAATAAGTCACTTGGGAAATTTTAATAATCTAGTCATGCAATGTGTGCAATGCATTGTGGTCACGCATATCATCTCATTATGAATTGGTGGTGCGTTGATTGTAAAAGTGGTTTTTGATGCATATGCATATGCCGTATGATGCACGAAACTGTGAGAGATTTCGAGCGTTTTGAGAGATGCGTTACCTCAAATTGGCGAAAATGTGACCATTCTGTGCTTTAGGTAGCCTAGAAAACTCAGCTGCTAAAATTATAGTTCAGTCCGCAAAGGCCAACAATATTAGGTACCGGATATCTTAGTGTCGCTTTTCCGAGTTCGGGAAGTTTGATCATTGATCGTTGATGCACAAACGCTTTAACGAAGTTGATTGCACAAGAAATTCTAATAAATGTGCTCATCTGCTACTCACGTGTGCTCAAAAAGGGTGCGTTTTTGACCCTATGTGGCAAAAAAGACTCCGGGAAAAATTGTCCAGTTGAGCTGGTAAGTTTAACTTTTCCACCATACAGTGCAGACCCTACTCTAACTAACTGTATACTTCTTTTGTCCAGGCCTAACTTTTTAGCAAGTGAGAGGGATGATTTGTCAGATGATGTCAAAACCGACCTACCTCTCTTTTTCGACTCAAAAAATTCCTAGCTTTAATCGTACGAGGTTTCCACTCATACTGGTAAATGGGAAAGTGCTAATGAGTCATTCGATGAATATGCTGTTTCACTCCCCGGATTCTGAATTAAAATATTGGTGGTCCGAAACTCGTGGTGAAAAAACGACACTAAGATATCCGGTACCTAATAGCTGCACATTTTAAAAATCTATTTGAATTGCAAATTAGTAAGAGATTCGGCGTCTCCTTGGACGTGTCACAATTTCGTCCCGAGGGGTTGAAATGCATTTCGAAGATCGTGAGCTGACCATCGAAGTGAACAGAGCAAAACCAAAGTGCCATGAGTCCAAGCAAGTGCATGTGTCAGTGGAGGCCAGAGCCACGACGACCATGAGAAGAGAGACCTTTTCATCATGCCCCCCCCCCTCACAAGATGGACTCGCTCCCGTTAAGTAAACGTGTTGATAATTTAGATGTGTGGATAAGTTCACATAGTGTATCATTCCATATTTATTCATCTAATTCACCACAGCTAATCATATCCATGATTTAGTGATCATCTGCGTAGCTTCTGGGTTCTTCCTGCCAACCTAGTAGTTGTTGTGGGTGTTACGGCCACTTATGCCATACGAAAATCTTGAAAGCCTAAATGAGATCGCATATAGCAGGGATAGGTATAACATAAGAATGAGATTAGCTCAGACGGACAAGTGACGAGGTAACAGTAGTGAGAGTAATACCTGACAACAGCTTGGTCGAGGAATCCTTTGAACGCCTTCTGCTCCTTTGGTGCCAAAGCGAACCGGTATTCACCATGCATCTGAAAATCACATTAAAAATTAAAGGATATAAAAATTGAAATTGGTGATATAAAAAGTACAGAACCAGAAATAAGACGAAGACTGTAGGAGTCTAATTTACAAATACGAGAGAGTTAGTTTGAAGCACTAGAGACCAACAAAAAACCACGCAACGTAATTTCCAAAGCTTTGTAATTTTTTCATGAGGAAAGACTTACGCAAGAGCTTCAGCAGTGTGCGTTCGAACTGAGCATGATGTCCATCCGATGAATAGGGCGGTTACGGTGGCTTCACCTCACGATGGTCCCTAAAAATGTCATCAGAAAATGGTAAAAAACCGGGAAATAAGAGAAGCGTTAAAGAATGATGGCTGGAGATGACACCATACCTATTGTAATAGTAATTTTCTGACATAATATGATGAATTCCACCAGGCAATGTTGGTTGCTCTGCTGGAGCAGGACGAGCGGATTATGTTTTGGGGAACCGTAACGGGTCATGATAACGAGCCTGTAATAAAGGAAAATCCACAAGGTCATGCGTTTTCTTCAGAGCAAGAAACCAAAGGGTGAGGTGAGGACGGATGAAGCTGTAGAATAGTGAAGTAACAAATGAATGATAATTACTAAGGCTGATAAAACCGAAATAGTGGAACATTCTGAGGAGAAGGCATATGTGGATGTGGTTAACTAGGACAGAATGCGACTTTTCCGCTGTTCGCAAGGCAATTTTTCCGCGAAAAAAGTATCTGCGGTTCTCGCGCGGAAAGTTTGGCACTGTGAAAAACTGGAAAGTCGCTTCTGATCTGGAAGCTACATCCGGAATAATTAGGCGTTAGGTAAGCTAGACAGGAATGTTATATAATCTCTGGGTAATTGACAAAGGCTTGTGGAAAGCCACGGCATAGGGAAGGGTAAAAATAGAAAGTCCGAAACAGAGCAATATATCACCAGGAGACCTCATGGCCTTCGGGGACTTCAAAACTAGGTCAATGTTAGGAGAAATTAGGCTCTAAGCAAACCAACAATTGAATTAGAATGGCAAGACTTGCGAAAACATACAATGTAACAAATCGAACTCATGCTAAACACTCACCAGCCTTGCATTCATCGATCCTTTCGCTGCTCTCATTCCTTAGCTGAAGAAGGCACTGAACACAATAAAATTCTTCCATGGACTTCAACATCTTCGAGTCCATCCGTAAAAACGGTTCATCAGACTACAATTGAGCCACTGAGACATAGCTTGAGCTGGTGTAAGAGTCCGCATTCCGTTGCAGGTTTATTCGCTGATTTCAGCAAATTTTCGCGATTTACGCGAGGGGTTATACGGTAACCACAAGTGCCCATCAATACTGCAAGGTGTTCTCTAATGCCGCCGCCACTTCTGCTTGATAGTGATGGCTGAATGACGACTGCCCTCATGATTCCACTTGTTTGATATTCAGTGTTTCAAACTGTTCAAATGGGGCACTTGCAATTTTTGCGATCCGAATCATCAGCATTTCAATGAACTGATAGACATTGAACATGAAACAAGTAGAATAACGAACAGTCGTCCTTTATTTTCTACTGTCAAGCAGAAATCGCAGCAGGATTAAACAGGACCTCGCAGCATCATCGGGCACTTCCAACTCCGGTAATCCATCGCAGGTTTCGCGCAAATCACACAAATCGCTGAAGTCTGCGAAACCTGCGACGGATCGCGGACTCAGACATCAGCCTTAAAGGCACGAGTCGGGATTGAATTGATGCGTTATTTTGTTCAAACATTAGGCAAGGGGTGCAATGAGGAACATTAGTGAGGAGAAAAAGCAAAAAGCACCATAGAAAACACTAAATTTCCCTTAGGAGGCCGGCCGTAGTACGACGGAGAGACACAGCGCTGCGAGGAGAGGGAGAACGCGAGATAGTACGTCGTACGCGAGAGACGCAGAGACCACGTATGCCGTGGTGGATTACGCTGGCAGCGCGGGCAGCGCGGCGGGCAAGACCTTAGCGTCCTTGCCGCGCACTTTCGGGTCGCGATCAGTTCCTGAGGAGCCCACTATCGCACCCTGGGAAGAACTTCTGTCGGTTGCCTAATCCTGACTCGTGGCTTTAACGATCACATATTTTGGCCTCCGACCCCGCAAAAGAACCTGTTCAAAGAAATCGTGGCCGGAGATGCGTGCCCGGGGGACTTTACGGGGGTTCCTTGTGGGACTGACCGACCACTGGCAGTCCTTTGACTCTGTGCTTCTATATTTAACAGTTTTAACATCACATATTCGTTCAAGTCATACTGCTACATTGATGTGATAATCAGAATACGGCACCAAAGCAACGAAGATGGATGCTGAAACAATAAACTTGCAATCGAAAACAGTGAGTGAATAATCACATACATCATGACACTCCAGCTAGAGCCATATGAAACGAATGCAGAACAACAAAAGGGGTAGACTGACGCGCTTAACAATATGGTAATATATACGTGAACCAATCTATAATCTAAATAGTGAAAAAGCGAATAACAAATAGAAAAATGAAATGGTCAGTCAGTGGCGGGTCGGTCCTACGACGAAGCCCCGATAAGTCCCCCAAACTTTCAACAAGGATAAGCATCTAGAGTCGAGGAAACCCATTTCCCCCTCATCATTCAGCATGTGGCCCTTTCTTTTGCTGCTTCCTTCGATTGTAGTTGGAGTTAGACAGTAGGTGGAGTTGGAGTTAGACATGGGGAAGGATTGCTCTTGCCTGGTCAGTCCTTATAATCTTGGTATGTAAAACTAAGAGTCTAATTGCGCAAAACAGCGAACTTTAATTCGAACGAATAATTACTCCTGTTAGAGTTCCTGTTTTAAAGACTCGCAGCGCACACTTTCCCGCTGAGAAAACTACTTGGAATGGATTGCTCACACCTAAACTAACTGAAGACCAAAGGAAATGCACTACACTCGATCGCGACATCAACATATCGAAGGAAGCAGCAAACTTGAATGATGTAGAAGGGAGAGTAGACGGTTCGAGCAACAAACAAAAGAAAAAAGTTACAAATGAAACAGCCTACCAAATCACTCGGCTTGTATGTTTTCAGGTGTAGGTTTAGGCGCTAGATTCTCCCGCAACCTAAAAAAACGTTCCACAACAATCTAGTTAGTTATACACAAGAGAGAAGTTTTAGAAAAATGCCACGAATAGTGAAAACAAATTTAAAAAAACACGATACTCGCGAACATAAGAAAAAACAAATTAGAAACAGCTGATGGTATCGACTGGGTGAGGCTGACCTTAGCACGCTGTCCTTCCCTCTGGGACAACTCGTCCAGCTAGCGACTACGTTGGCCGAGGCACTGCGGACCGCCCACTACCAACGACCTTAATGATGGTCCCATTTTGCGTATTCTTGACATTTCTGGCTGCTTTTTCTCCACAGCCACACTATTTAGCACCCCCTCTTTCACTTCAGGTCTAACCATATCCTATCGTAATCTCTCGCTTTAAACTTGATGGTAGCATTACGAAGCGGGCAATATACGAGGAATTCAAATGAGTGAATTTCAAGTCAAAATGGGAACTCCTGCTTGTTGTCGTGTATCTATTACCAGACTTGAAAGTAAACTTTCCTAAATAATAACCGCTGAATTTTCACGCAGTTTCTTCTGCACGTACTTTTATACACGAATGGGCACAATGTTTTCTGCGCTTGACTATATGGAAAAGCAGTTATAAAGTCGTTGTAGAAGAACATCCGCCATTATATAAAGCGTTTCAAAGTGAGGATTTCATTACTGAAGTAAGATGGTCATTTGTTCTAAGTACTTCTTTAAGTCGTACCTTGATTATTCATACAGTAACGCAATTTCTTCGAACGTAATTCGACATGATACCAGGAAACAACAAGGGAATCCCTTCCCTCCGTCATTCGAAACAAGCAAAGTTGTCAGTCGAAAAGCATATCGTGTGACATCAGAAGTGTCCTTAAATACCGTCCGTTACATCTAAACATTTCAAGCAATTTTCTGCCACTCCCCGTGAGCTGTGCTAGAATAATTGCGGACTCATTACATTACATATTATTACACACAATGATCCCTGCGATTTTCTCTCAAAATCTCTTACCAAATACAAGACCATCCCCAGTGGGATCAGAAGATCTCATGTAAATTGAACCGCGATGACTGCAGACAACTTTAAAAACTCTTCGATATGAATTTTTATACAATATATCCAAGCCGTTTCTTCACATCAGTGGAAATACCCCAACAAAAATTAATTCAAATCCTAATTGGTGTCTTTTAAGCTAGTATAACATATACGTGCCTGCATGCGGAAGACCATATTACAACATTTCGACAATTTTATCTTCATTTTCCGTAGGAAGCGGAAAGGAAGCGGTGGTCAGCGAGTGACTATATGTTCAAAGCATCCAGTGTGAAAACACTTCCATCACCACCTCGTTCTTGCGGCAAAAGTGAAGATCAGGTTGTTGACCTTCTTCCTAAAAAAAGCTGTACAATACTGCGGATCCGTTGTGGCGTCCCAACGCTGACGCGATGCCGAGATGTCAACTTCCTTTGCTGTCTAGCGTGTTGGCAAACATAAGTGATCGATCTTCCAGTCGACGATTCATGTGAGTCTTTTATCGCCAACAAAGTCCTAGAGAAGCTCCGTCGCGTGTTTCACACTAGAATGTCAGGGATGCTCTTCGCCTACACTGCGACCAGGGTCAAGCGAGGCGTTGAGGAGAATTTTGAAATTCCACTCCCTCCCGCCACCCCAGCGGCTGAAGTTGCAGAAGTGCATATGCACTACCCCTCCTCCATAGGAAAAGTGTAACTGTATACGTTGCCTCGTAGCGTGTGTTTTGTGATTGTGATCAATTGTGTGACTTTGTGAGTGTATTATGTACTAACTTATAACATGTTTAGAAATCACTATTCGCAATGAACCTTCTGCAATTTATTCGGCGTAAATCTCCACGATTTTTTGTATTTTAAAGAGTACAACCACTTTTCAACATCGAAAACTACATTAAAAAAGTAACAGTAGTAGAAGTAAGAAAACGAACTTCAGAGTACATCAGAACACAATACCCTTAATCAAGATTATTAGAAAAGTTGAGCAGGTTGCACAAGAGGAATCGTGCGACGGCACGGGCGGTGCAGAGGGCTTCAATTCCTGACTGTCCTTACGCTTCCTGTTAGGTCGAGTCCCTCACACAAGAAATACGTGTTCCCGAGGATGTATGCCTTAGAAAGAGAGTGATCTTTCATACGAAAGAGGGCAATAAAAATTTAACTTAGTATCAAAGAGTAAGCGATGCAGAGTGCAATAATGGTAGACACGAGCAAAATCTGCCCAGCGAAGGCGGCGAAGATGATCGAGTCAGTATCGCATTCGACTGCGTCCTCCGCGCCCTCTGCGCCCTTGACAAGGGGCTGGAGTTGCTTTGGAATGCCAGTCGTGCCAAAAAAGAGATCAAAGAAGCTTCTATAAAAGCGTTTAATTTGAACAAAAAAAAACTAAGCCGATGTAGAAATTGTCCTAGTCTTGAATTAACTGATGTAATCAACTGAAATCTGACTCAACTCTCAATCATATGACATGTAATCAGTGTTAAACGCGCATATCAAATACATGTATTGATGAACGAACCCGTAAACGACCATGAACGAACCCGTAAACTGCAAAACGTCCTACGCGAAAACAACGGCTACCAGAAAAACCAGAAGAAATGTTGGCATAAGAATAACGAAGCAAAAAAATAAGTGAAACAGCGATTATATCAAATAAAATTACTAATGAACTCACCCGTAAGCGACTCCACTGCGCAAAAACAATGACTGCCTGAAAAAAATCAACGAAGAAGTTGGCATAGGGAGCATTCACTCGGTTCATGTTCTCGTTTCTGATAGCGTGACCTCCAAATCAACGAAGATGACCAGTGACAGAGACGAAATAGTTCAGCCTTAAAAGCAGTTCATTTATTACATTTAAAATTCTAGGAATTCCTATCACCTACGGCGCCTCCAATTCCTCTAACAATCTCCTCTGCACATACGACCCCTTCCTCCCAGCCCAGCCGGCCAAACACGACCCCCCTCCCCCGTTGAGGATTCCTCGACGCACTTTGAGCAGTAGACCGCAAACTTACGATACTTAGAAAAAATTCCCTCGCAGACAGGGGAGACATTACAGGGAGGATCGCATTGTCCGACCGATATTCAAATCGATGTTATGCATTTTCTGAACCAGATGACGAAATTGAAATAGTTGGTGCTCGTACTAGTGCGATTAATTGATTTCCTTACCTTACTATGTCGTCGTAACCCATACTCCGTAGAAAAATCACTTCACAGTTTTGACAATGAAACTCATTTTCCGCATTCTTTCTTTCCTGGAAAGTTTTTCATGTAATTCCATGTTCGATTTTCTTCACACCACTTATGACTTTTCCTAACATGAGTGTGTGGACCTCTGAGCACCACTGGTCCTGCCTTACACTCTGTGCGCACTCCTTTGCCGCCACCATCGCTTTGACTTTTCTAAGTCTGTGAAAGGAAAAATTCACTCTCTTACGTGTTTTACAATGAAACAACTTTCGAGATATTCTCTATCGAGAAAAAACTCTAAACGAAGTGAGTTTGTTCCCATCGCTGCAACTAACAGTATTTGTAGAAGTTCCGATACTTATTTGCTACTACAACCTTGAAACTCATCGAAATCGAAAGCCTCAGCAACCCTCACATGCAAATCCATGGCGATAAAAGTAAAAACAATGTTGCGTCAAATTGGCGCCTGCTCAAAAATGAATACTTCTTTCCTTTTGACGTTAAGATCACCCGATTCTTTCTTTCCTGGAAGGTTTTTCATGCAACTCCATGTTTACGGACACGTACCCCGGACGGTCATGTGCAAGGCACTTCCATAATCCGTACTGAAGAAGAAACAGAATCTACTTCTAGGAAAGACATGATGGGAACGCCTACGCTGTAAAATCCTTGTACACTTAGTTTACAGAAAATTTCTAGCCTAAGAACAGCTGCAAGTGCACGAATGAGCAGTATAGGTTGATTAAGTCAAAGGAAAGTGAGTTTTAATAGCTTAGATTGGGAGCAAGGCAAGCACAGTTGTATAAGATAGTTTACGAAGAAACCCACCTTGCTGAAAAAAAGAGGGTCGAGTACGGTATTATACGACGTCTCACCAGCGTGTAGCGAATCGACAGCCAAGACGAATTTTCTTTGACAACGTGACTAAAAGAAAGTGAAGTTGCAATGGAAATCTAGTAAAAACGAAGGGTCAAAGGAAGGACTCCAGATCGTGTAAAAACGGGCGATAATGAAATTGTGAATGCCGAAATTGAAACGAAAAAAGCAAAGAAACCCGCTGATGAACCCTTTGAACAAGGACCCTCCCTTCTCTCTTGAAATATGGAGAGGTGGAGCGGGACGAGCTGTCCGAAGTAACCTGCTCCGCCAGTATTTGCTTCTTGCTGTGCCAGCAAGAAAAGCGGCTGCATATGCTCCAACACAAACAAGGACATACGCACACACGACACGACAAACAAGAAACTACGATAATGAAACGATCTCGGCAATCAAAATCAGGCAGCGTTTCTTTCAATGCAGCAGCCATTTACATGCGATCGCGCAGTAACACGTGGTTGGTGTTCAAATCTGCAGTCGCCCGCCGAATTTCGTAATGGCGCGCTAACGTCGCCACAATACCCTTTGTTTGGAACAACATACACATTTTTTGGTGGATGGCGCGGGTATGAAGAAGCGATGCTTACTAATGATTCAACCACCTGAGTTCTTCCGCACGCTGTCGCAAGTATTACACAGTGGCTCAATACAGTTGAAGAACCTCATCGGCTTAGGTCATCGACTAAAGTTGTCTTGCCGTGTGGAATGCGTCAGCTAATACCTCGTAATTTACCCAGCTTCAATGAAGCCTGTGTGATGCTTGCGACTGCGTGTGGAGTCAGAGTGGTTATGGGAATACGAAAATTAAGTTGTAAGATAAGTGGGGCCTTTCTTTTTCTCAGACGCAAATTTGCACTCCAAGCTCCCAACCTTTCACAAGAACTTATACACCTTTAGAAAAAGGGTTGATTACTCTACCTTACAGTGCATTTGCTTTTCACATATATTGGAAAGTTGTGGAGTTACAGGCCCGCATAAGAGATCCTGAAAAAAAGCCAAACTGGCAAATTATTGCGGACACCACTCACGCGCGGCAGATATTTACCTTCTCTTCTCATATATCGATAAGTTGCACTTTTCTCCTCGCTTTTTCTTCTATTCATTCACTCCGATTTGGTTTCTTTGGTACTGGCTTGCCTGCTTTGGTGCCTAAACCCATTCTTTCTTAGAGGTCCTTTGTTTTTTCTCGCTGATTTTTTATAATGCTACTGTATTGATCCCGAGCAAAGTCCAAAGTCCACATGCCTGCCACACGTCGATCAATCAAAGTTGTGGTTCCAAAGAGGCAAGAGGTGCCAGCTAAATCATCTAAAGCTATCCAGGTTGTTGATGGTGATATTAGTCAGGCTGTTGATAGTGATAATGTGCACTCATCACAATGTAAATATTCCAGAATGATATCGACGGAGTTGCTGAATGCTATCCAGGAAAGAAATAAGGACCCAACAATAGATGAGGTGATTAAGGCCTCAATATCAAAGATACCCATGGAAATTGCTGTTGGGATTATATGTGAGAAAAGGGGGAGATCCGAGTCGAGAAGCGTCCGAGAATTGTGAAAGTCATTTTGTCGTCACGTGCCCGTTGACATACTGCGTTATCGAATTTGTATAAACTGCGTGGGTTTGCATATTCTTTTGTTCTTGTTTGCAAGAGCATGACATTTGAAGAATGACAAAAGAGTTGGAATTGAGATAGTAACGCCAAGCGCGTGACAGCCAATGCGACAGTACGGTTGGGTCGTCTACCATGGCGAGTTAAGCCTCAACAATTCTATTCGTCCTGGAAAGGTCTCGCTCGTCACGGAGAGTCCACCTGCTTCATCCTCCTGATTTGATTTTGATAGTGAGACCTCGTATTCTCGACTCTGAAATTACTTTCGACTTTCCCTAAAGATTTTCCGCGCGGACCGGCCGAGACAAAAGGGTGGTGGAGTGTGCTGTCTTTCTGAATTCCGACATGCCATCAAGACCGATAAGCATTACGCCAGCTCCGGTCAAAGTCGTGGAAAAGCTTATCAGAGACAGACTCGTAGAATGCACGCCTCGATGAATCTTATGCCTCTTGAGCAACATGGCTTCATCGTGTTAGCTTCGACAATAACTCAGCTCGTAGATTGCTTATTTGATTGAAATATGGCCGCGACTGATGGTTATAGGGTTGATGTTATTTTTTCAACCTATCAAAAGCCTTCGATAAAGTGAATTGTGAGAGGCTTCTTGTAGAGCTCTCTACACTCGGAATGGTGCATTGCTGGCATGGATTCGGAGATATATGACTAATAGAGAAAGTAGAAATACGT
>MU872028.1:2666-19716 GCA_036418205.1 Ostertagia ostertagi | reverse complement strand
CAGGGAAGGGAAGTGTGTTTGGCTCGCTGGAAGGAAAGTTCGGGTAATAGGGTACACATCGAGCAGCATGTGGTAGCTTCTTTGAAAAGTTTGGGGGGAGGAGCTGTAAGTGGGCGGGCCGATCAGTAGGATCATCACCGTCGGAGGACACCAAAGGCAAACATGAAGGAGCCAAGCCCCGTCTTCTGGGATATATGAAATCATATTTTCTAATTACGATTTTCGATTTCACGAAACTGTAATACCCTTACTATTCTACACCTGATTTTATATGTAATATGTGGATTTGAGGTAATTTCATTGCTTATTGACTGCTCTGGGCGGAAGTGGTGTAGTGGCAAGTGGCGCGCTTACCACGCGAGCGGTCCGGGGATCAAATCCTGGGTCGTGAGTCGCCCGGGCCAACCAAGCCTTCCATCCCTCCGGGGTCGGTTAATTGGTACCAGACTTGTCTGGGAGGATAAAAACACTGACTTGTACATCGGCTGGCCCCCGCAAGTCATTGTATAGGCCACATCGCATTCAAACGCCACTACGAATGTACAAATGGAAGTACAGTACTCGCCGTTTGAAATCGAAAATTCACGCGAATAACGCGAATCCTCGTTAATTTCGTGAATTCGTTATAAGTCGGGTCAGAGTGAAGTATTCCAGAAACGGAAAACACCGTTGAACTCAGCTCTTCAAGCGCTACAAGATGGTGCTAAAATATTTTCAGAAAGCTTGATTTCGGAATGCGCCATGCACTCGATTTCATCTCAAAAAGTAGTTGCTCGCATGTGATGTGTATATAATCCCGCTTATGCGGGCTAACCGCTACACACAAAGAAGGGCCTCAAAACTTACCCCAGAATGCGCCACGTACTCAATCTCATCCACTACATTGTGAGATTAGATGAATGTTATTTTCCGAATTCTTAGATCTTCATTTCGTTTTCAAGCGCTTACTGGCTTTACGTGTTCCCTCTGCTCTCAATATCCCATCCTCTGTATATCAAGTGGAATCTTTGAACAGTTCTCAGCAGGCATAGTGGGCCTATTATGTGACATTTTCCATTTTCAGAGGAGATGTTTTGCAGAAAGCTGTGAAGATAGCGAACAATTTCCTTCACTGTCGTAGACTACGGTCACTTGTCTGTAAGAATTATATGGAAAACTCGGTCGCAAGTGAGCGTTCCTTCCGTGGTGTGGCCCCAAACATGCCTCCTCGTCATGCCCTTGTGGAAAGTTCAGATTTTTTGCATTTCCAGATGAACTCGCAGACCTGAAATGTGCCCCGTTAGCTTCCCCGTGAAAAATGCTATCGAATGATATGCATTACTTCCCCAGTTGAAACTTTGGTTTTTCACCGTTTTCAGCCTTCCCCTATTGCCGGATTGGGCTATCCCACGATTACTGCCCCAAAATCTCAAAGTTTCATTTTTCGTCGAAACTTTGTCTATTGGGGTAATTCGATGCCCTGATTACGAATATGACATTCATTTTTGATGCTGGTGTCATTTGGCGCCATTTGGCGCCGTTTGGCGCCAATTTGGCCACGGCTGTTTTCACCAAATCTGCTGAAACTTCGTCATTTGGGGTTATTTGGGGTCCTGATTACGAAAACGACACCCGTTTTTAGCGCTGGCGCCATTTGGCGCCGTTTTGGCGCCACGGCTGTTTCCACCAAATCCGCTGAAAACGTGTGTATAGGGGTTATTTGGGTCCTGATCACGAATATAACATCCAGTCTTGACGCCGGCGCCATGTGGTGTCACAAACAACACTTCACAGTCAGAGCGTACTCTTAGGCACCTTTCTCAGAGCGCCGACTGTCAGACCGTGGAAAAGGTCATCGAATCGGAGACTTTCCCACGACAGGAAGGAGCCAGACCGTGGAAAACTGTGAGCTAAGCCAGAAGCATATTTCACGTTTTCACTGGAGATGCCTGTATGCGTTGGGCAGAGCAGCAATTCGACTGTAAGCTCTCCAGCTGCCACTGAGGATGGTAGTACCGTGCTCGATGTACTACTTCATGATGAGCCGCAGTAGAGTTGAAACGTCTTTCCTTCGGACCATCCGAAGGAGTCCACTTCCTCTTTCAATGCCTCCAAACAGCCACTTGTGCCTGCGTACCCAACGTCGGCGGTTGTATTTGCGTTTGATAACCAGTGTTTCGTCAATTTCCTCTCGCACCCAAACCTTCCGATAATCCGCTCCCACTGAATTGAACTGGTGTGGCACATTGAGCTCGTATTCCTTGTCCTTCACCTTGCCCATGTCGCGCAGCCAGAAATAGGGCAGTGCGAACACCGTGGACTCAGGAAAGTTACAGTTCTCGAAAAAGGAATCCTTTCGGGCATGAACGTAGACCCTGGTCTCGTTCGATGGTCCAGTGCGGCACGCTCGGCCCAAATAACCCCAAATGACGAAGTTTCAGCAGATTTGGTGAAAACAGCTGTGGCGCCAATTGGCGCCAAACGGCGCCAAATGGCCAGCGCTAAAAACGGGTGTCGTTTTCGTAATCAGGACCCCAAATAACCCCAAATGACGAAGTTTCAGCAGATTTGGTGAAAACAGCCGTGGCGCCAAATTGGCGCCAAACGGCGCCAAATGGCGCCAAATGACACCAGCATCAAAAATGAATGTCATATTCGTAATCAGGGCATCGAATTACCCCAATAGACAAAGTTTCGACGAAAAATGAAACTTTGAGATTTTGGGGCAGTAATCGTGGGATAGTGCCCAATCCGGCAATAGGGGAAGGCTGAAAACGGTGAAAAACCAAAGTTTCAACTGGGGAAGTAATGCATATCATTCGATAGCATTTTTCACGGGGAAGCTAACGGGGCACATTTCAGGTCTGCGAGTTCATCTGGAAATGCAAAAAATCTGAACTTTCCACAAGGGCATGACGAGGAGGCATGTTTGGGGCCACACCACGGAAGGAACGCTCACTTGCGACCGAGTTTTCCACATAATTCCTACAGACAAGTGACCATAGTCTACGACAGTGAAGGAAATTCTTCGCTTCCTTTACAGCTTTCTACAAAACATTCCTCTAAAAATGGGACTTGTCACGTAATAGGGGGCAAAGGCATGACAAGGGGTGATGTTTGGGGTCACACCACGGAAGAAACGCTCACCTGCGACCAAGGTTTCCATATAATCCTTACAGACAAGTGACCGTAGTCTACGACAGTGAAGGAAATTGTTCGCTATCTTCACAGCTTTCTGCAAAACATCTCCTCTGAAAATGGAAAATGTCACATAATAGGCCCACTATGCCTGCTGAGAACTGTTCAAAGATTCCACTTGATATACAGAGGATGGGATATTGAGAGCAGAGGGAACACGTAAAGCCAGTAAGCGCTTGAAAACGAAATGAAGATCTAAGAATTCGGAAAATAACATTCATCTAATCTCACAATGTAGTGGATGAGATTGAGTACGTGGCGCATTCTGGGGTAAGTTTTGAGGCCCTTCTTTGTGTGTAGCGGTTAGCCCGCATAAGCGGGATTATATACACATCACATGCGAGCAACTACTTTTTGAGATGAAATCGAGTGCATGGCGCATTCCGAAATCAAGCTTTCTGAAAATATTTTAGCACCATCTTGTAGCGCTTGAAGAGCTGAGTTCAACGGTGTTTTCCGTTTCTGGAATACTTCACTCTGACCCGACTTATAACGAATTCACGAAATTAACGAGGATTCGCGTTATTCGCGTGAATTTTCGATTTCAAACGGCGAGTACTGTAGAATGCGTGCCGCATCCCAGGGATTGATCAACGGCAAATGCTGCATCCTTTTTGCTTTATTGACTGACTCAAAAATAAAAAAAAAAAAGTTTCTAGACTTTTGACTGTATACTGTACATTGTACCATACTCGGAAAGTAATAAACAAAAAACCAAAAAATCGGTGTCCGGTGTAACTGTGATAAGGGATCTCTATGATGAGAGCCCAATGCCTTCTAAACATAACCATAAGCTTTTTATTGTATACAGATATAAAGGGGCTAAAATTCGCCTCAATTCTCGTTCGTGGAATAGAGAAGAGGTTATTTTTATGCGCAATAGGGACTGGGTCAAGCGACGAGTTGGGGAAACTTGAAATGCGACCCTCTCTCCCCCCTCAACTCCACCAACAAACATCCATGACAAGACTCTCGATATGACATGCGGAAGTGTGAGAAAGTTGGATATTCCCTCTCGAAAGCTTTCTTCAAAAAACACCCTCCGCCTCATTAGCCACAAAAGTCGTTGAACAAGTAGAAAGAGTCAGAGAAAGATCAGCAATAATGAGTCCTACAGAGAAATCCTTCTATTTTAAAGCGCTAACTTTGTGTGTCGGTTTGTATGTCTGTATGTGTGTGCTGTGTGTATGTATGTATGTATGTATGTATGTACAGTCGATATCCGAAAGTTGGGGTAGGCGTGTCACCGGAAGTGACGTGCACTTGATAGAAGTTGCGTGGATAAGCTGTTGCCAGCATGCTTTGCTGATATCCAGCGATGTATGTTGGAAGCAGCTTATCCACATAGCTTCTATCAAGTGCACGTCACTTCCGGTGACACGCCTACCCCAACTCACGGATCTCGAGTATATGTATGTATGTATGTATGTATGTATGTATGTATGTATGTATGTATGTATGTATGTGTGTATGTGTGTCCGTCCGCAAAATGAAGTGAGTGAGAAGGAAGCTCATGGGATAAACAAACCGCTAACAAATCGGGTAGCTTACAGGATTTGAGATATCAATGTTTTGTAGCAGGATAGTTGTGATAACACTCTTAGGGCTATATAAACACCTGCTTAGCACACTTCCGTTCATTCCACATGGTGCTGCAGTGGCAGCTGGAGGGCAGTGGAGAGAGGAAGGGAGGATGAGGAAGGGAAGCGAAAAATCTACCGTCATATCATGATTGTGTCCCTTCTACTGTATGAAACACCATTGTGTTGCATACGCGTCACTTCCAGGAGGTGTTGGTGTCACAGGAGGAAGGGACCATAGCGGAGGATAGAAAGCTTGCGCAGGAAAGGAAGGTCCCGGCGGTTGACGGGGGACTAATCTGGTAGAATAAAAAGAGCGATCAGAAGGTATCGCAGCACATATCAAATTAATTACGAGGCAAGGAAGGGATCCAATTCTGATGTCGAGCTCAGTGCGAAGTATGAGGTCGCGGTGGTCCTGCATGTTATTTCGCAGTGTTAGGGCTACGGTAGTTCAACGGTTGCATATTGATGCTTTATTCTTATTTCTGTTAAATTCTGTTGAATTCGCTGTTTATTGAGACAAGACCCTCAACTTTCCTTCAAATTCGACGAGTTTCTCTGTGGGACTCATTATTACTGATCTTTCCTTGAATTTTTTACTACTGACTGAACGACGTTTGTGGTGGAGGGTTGGCTCATGAGGCGTGAAATTGTTTTTCTTTGAAGAAAGGTCTTCAGGGGGTGCAAACGACTTTTTTCATCCTTTGGCGTGTGGAGGTGTAAACGATTTTTGTCATCCTTTGGCCTGTGGAAAGTCGTTTCATGGATGCCTGTCGCTGGTGAGGGCGGGGGGAAGGACCGTTTTTCAAAATTTTGCCCGACCCCTCGCTTGACCCAAGCCCTACTGCGCACAAAAACAGTTCCTCTCTTGCACTGAACGAAAAGAAGTTTGGTGAATAGTTTGGAAAGCGCTTGGCTCTCTTCTTATATCCCCTCAATGACATTAGACAATTCTTTCGGTTTTTTAATTACTCCCTGTATATCTTATTTGTCAGAAGGATTATGCCTATGGTTAGTGCTCTGACGTGAGACTGCAAAATGATTGCAAATGTAATTTCAACGTCGGATTAAAACAAAATTTATCTTGTGGCTAGCCTCTGAAATCGAATAAACAGTCGAAGCAGCCACACTCCAATGAACCTAGCAACCCATCAATTTGCAGATCGCTTCCGCCTTCATGTTCTGAAAACACTCATCTCACTTCCGAGAAAGTATCTCCTGAAAGAATGCGGAAACATCGCAGAACATGCTTTGCGATGTCCTTTCAAAAGTAATATTTAATTTGCTTTCGACAAGAATGATTGCTGAGATGGCAGTCCGTAGTGCATTCGAGAGACGTCATACCTTTTTGGCTCAAGGTAAAATTCTGGAGGGGGATGAGGGGGAAAAAGGCATCGTGGTGCAGAACACTGAATTCATTCTGAACATTCAACAGTCCTTTTCATTTTCATTCTCGCTAAATCACCATGATCGGGCAAGCAAAAAGGTCCAATCATAGCATCATTTTATGCGTGACGAAAATGATGGCGCGATGCATTACTGCGCCACGATGTCCCCCAACTACACTTGCGCCATCTTCGTATCCATGAAATTCAATGTGGTAAATAAAGGTTGAGTGTTAGTACATAGTGCTGGAGCGGATATTCGTTAACGGAATTCCGTGGTACAGAAGAACTCCAAGGCACCCCTCTAACTGCCTCCATTCTTTACTAGGTACCTAGAGATGATCACTGCGTTATATTGTGGTTCATAAATTGCCAGGTTTGCTCCGCCTGCTACAGTGCGTTGCATCATAGGACACCCCCCAAAAATATGAATATCTCGGCTTCTAGAAAAGCCGTCTATCGCAACTGGTAGAATCAGAACCGCCTCTATAAAAAACCTATACAAACAAGTAGCCAGATCATCCGTATTTTTAGACAATTTTTTAGTTTTGTAGTCGTTGCAAAATCATAGGACACCCCTCGGAAGTCTCCTTACAGTTGAATTTTTTTATCCATCCAGCAACGATGGTAGCACTTGTCCGGTGTATGGTAATTCTATTAGAGTTACGGTTTGAGTTGCTCCCTTTCCCTCCGCGAGTGAAAGCCAGACTTTCTTTTTATACGCGCCTGATGGCTCTACCATGAGCATCGAAGCCATTTTTAGGAGCTCAAAGAAAACCATAGCTTGGTGCTCCAAATTCTCACTACGAATAGAAATAAGAGTGCACCAGGATAAATAGCAGAAGTTCTCTAAAAGGATTAGCTATAACCTCGAAGATTACATCAAACAAAATCACCATGTACGGTCAACCTGTGTCAGCTCTACGAAAGAAAGAGGATAGAAATGAAATCCTATAGCAAAATCACTGATATGGACAACTAGCGTAGGGTCCTGCGAAGCGTGCTGCCATGCTCGTTAGGCGTTCTGACTGAAACCAGAGAAGAGAAACTTCAGGTCTGGAACTCAGGATGAGGTTACGCATCACCACATCTTTAGGAAACGATCACGAAAATTTTGTTGAAGGAATAAGTCGAATCCTGGCCCATATTTCTTTACAAGTGAACAGCAGTCATCTGAACCATCAAAGTTAAACTGCTCATTACCGAAGAAGCGCGGTCTGAAAGGAACAAATTACTTATTATTTTGAATGAAAAATTGCTCAACAAAGCCCAGCTTCGGCCCAGTCTTTCGTTAGATTTCTCTTCTCTGGTTTCAGTCAGAACGCCTAACGAGCATGGCAGCACGCTTCGCAGGACCCTACGCTAGTTGTCCATATCAGTGATTTTGCTATAGGATTTCATTTCTATCCTCTTTCTTTCGTAGAGCTGACACAGGTTGACCGTACATGGTGATTTTGTTTGATGTAATCTTCGAGGTTATAGCTAATCCTTTTAGAGAACTTCTGCTATTTATCCTGGTGCACTCTTATTTCTATTCGTAGTGAGAATTTGGAGCACCAAGCTATGGTTTTCTTTGAGCTCCTAAAAATGGCTTCGATGCTCATGGTAGAGCCATCAGGCGCGTATAAAAAGAAAGTCTGGCTTTCACTCGCGGAGGGAAAGGGAGCAACTCAAACCGTAACTCTAATAGAATTACCATACACCGGACAAGTGCTACCATCGTTGCTGGATGGATAAAAAAATTCAACTGTAAGGAGACTTCCGAGGGGTGTCCTATGATTTTGCAACGACTACAAAACTAAAAAAAATTGTCTAAAAATACGGAAAACTATTCGGATGATCTGGCTACTTGTTTGTATAGGTTTTTTATAGAGGCGGTTCTGATTCTACCAGTTGCGATAGACGGCTTTTTCTAGAAGCCGAGATATTCATATTTTTGGGGGGTGTCCTATGATTTTGCAACGCACTGTATTGCGCGCATCACAGGGTAGGGAGGAACCACGGAATAGCAGCATGACGTACTCCATTAACCACCTCACTATTGAATGTGTTATACCTCCTTATACCCCTTCTCTCCGGCGCATGGCAGCGCCATGTTCTCCTCCCTTTCTCCTCTCCCTTCCCTCCCTCTTTCTCTCTCCTCCCTCCCCTTCTGCTTTTCCCCCTCCCCTCTACCGCCCGCCGACTCCGGCTGCCCCGGCAGCACCATGTAGAATGAGGCTGAGTGTGCTCGTTCGGTGTTTTTGTAGCCATTGTGGGTGTTATCACAATCACCACATCAGGTTAGAATAATACGTCAACATGAAGTATAGACCTTTCTCTTAAAGCAACAGTCCCAGCAGGGTGGGCGTGGTCGGAAACGACTGCAATCCCCTCGGCCGATTCCGACCACGCCCACTTCAGCTCCCTCCCTAGCGGCTTTCCAAGGTGAGTTTTTGTTCAGTCACACTTCTTACGTTCTTGACTAGGGGCTGAACAGCTCCGAAGTGGGAATCGGCCGAGGGGATTGCAGCCGTTTCCGACCACGCCCACCCTGCTGGGACTGTTGCTTTAAAAACGGTCGTTCTCTCTCAGTCTCTCCTCCCCCCCTCCCCCCTCCTTATACCCTCCTCTCCGGCGCATGACAGCGCCATGTTCTCCCTCCCTTTCTCCTCTCCCCTTCCCTCCTCTCTCTCTTTCTCTCTCCCCCTCCCCCTTCCAGCCTCCCCTTTCTTGCCCCTTCCCTCTACCCCCCTCCATCCTCCCCCGCTCATCCGGCTGTCACCGCAGCACCATGTATTAGGTTGTCCTGAAAGTCTTTAGCCATTTGTCGATTTTTTTCAAATCCACTTTTCTTCTTTAGCCCAGTCAGCAATTTACAGTCATATGCCCCATCGTAATCGTCAACATATTGCCTTTCAGCAGGTGACTTGTGGATGCCGTTTGCCTAGAAGTCCTGAGCTTTCAAGGCAAAAAACTGGAGGAAGTCCGTTTTCGAGTAGTCCGGAACATAAAGCTCTCCCTCTTTTAGTTGAATCAACAGAAGCAGACGGTATTCTGTTGGGGCCGGATCTGCTGAACACAACTGGTGAGACAGAACATCCCATAAGGGCTTGGAGACTTTTGCTGGACCTTCTTCAAAATTCCTTGACGATCGTTGCTTGGATGAAGTGATCTTTGTAATGTTTTCTACGCATAGTGCATGAGATCCATCCGCTTGCCCACATTATCGAACTACAACAGCAGTGAAGTTTGTTGGTAGGAGCTGTCGGCAAACGGATCGCTTGCAGCTTTACCAACTCTGAAAGTTGCCTCTCAAGTTGCAGTGCTGGAGTGGACGTCGGAATCTCTGGTTCTACGCGTCTGAGCCAGTGGCGCTCGCGGGTGTGGTTTACTTAACCCACTCCTTGCTACCACCAACAAAGTAGTCGGGTCAAACAAGATACAGCCGGTAAATCAAAATGTTCATGCAAAATCTGAAGGCTTCTGAAGGCGGTTGTCACCCAGATCACGAAATCCCCTTTTCCATAATTTCTCTTCTTTTTGAGGAGCTATTGAGGAATGGCTATTGTGTTCTGATGACTGTGGAAAAGCTGTGTCAGTTACCGTGCATTGCACCAGAGACTGTTTCCAACAACTCCAGAAGACACTCGTCACTCAGGGTAACAAGCCAACCGACTTTGGGCTTTTTTCTCGAGTTTCTGGACATCGGCAACCAAATGTTTGCCATGTCGTGAAAGACACTCTGGAGTCCATCGCAAGACGTAGGGCTCTTGCCGCATCGCTTCCATTGACGCGTTTTCTGGGTTTCAGAATCAAGAGTAGCCAAATATGCTTTCAGTCAAAGTCGATTTTCTCAGCCATAATCGCTGCGAAATACCACGGCAGAAATGCTCTGAAGAGATCATTGACTAGGGTTCACATACGTTTTACAATGGATGTTCAAAAATTATCCCTGGAGATTTCACAACATACACATGGAAATGGCCAAAGACTTTCAGGACAACCTAATAGAATGAGACTGAGTGTGCTCGATCGGTGTTTATATAGCCGCTGTGGGTTTATCATGATCATGACATCAACATCACGAAGTGTTGCCCTTCGTACTCCCTGGTTTTGTGAGCGGTCGGTCCGGACGGACAGAACACACACACACACACACACACACACACACACACACACACACACACACACACACACACACACACACACACACACACACCAAAGTTCTGGTTTATATAATGAAGTCATTATGATACTTTCATGTGAAAACCTACTTTTAGCTTGTCGACACGAGGCAGTAGGTGCTTGCACTCGGCTTCTATATCGCATTTTTCCTTAGTCCGCGCACAGTGTACTTTGATCTGGAATATCTCGACTGATTTCTGTGCGTGTTCAAACGGCTTATGTCTTCACCGAGGGTGCAGACTGCGATGGTTTCGAGCGGGCTATCAGCACTTGGGTATCAGGTATGGTGACTGACCCAGGTATCAACCGCACCGCTGCCGTCAATCGGCCCTTGATCTATACACTCGACTTTCCCATTGCTCCTAGCGATTTGCTGCGATTTCTGAATTTATCTGTATTATGGTGCTAACGTTGTTATCATTTGTTCGTTTCAGTCATCCCCATGTAACAATCGCACAGGAACTTCTTTCTCTTCCCAAACCAGGGTGGATATCAGCCGAGGAATTCCTCGACAAGAGGTTGTATTTGCCTTGTGGAAGGGGGAGGAGGGTGGGTCGTAATTGTCGGTATCAGTATCGAACGAGGAGTGGAATTCAGGTTTGAGAGAAGTGGAAGGGGCGTCTTCCCATTTATCTCTCATTGAAGCCTGAATACCTAAACGCAACAGGATTCATTCTTTGCAGGTTTCACATCAAAGAAAACGAAATAAAATGGAAGGAGAGCAACGTTGTGTCGAATTCAAAATGTAGAAATCAGTAAATGCACGCCTAGCCGTTCCGGCCCATGTACTCAGTAGCATGACCGCGCAGAGTCTCGTAGCCATAGAGGCTGCGGAATTCCCGTAGACTCCAGGGCTACAGGACTCTGCTTGATCGATGGTTTTAGTACGGGCCAGAACGGCGCTTGAGTTTTGACTGGAGGGCGGCCGAGCCTGGAACGGAGCCGTCAATGCTGCCAGAGAGGCGTTGAAAAGGAAAGAGCAAGCAAGTGAGGCTGAGCCGTGGATTATAAGAATTCCCACGTTTAATCACCGCTGAGAACACTTCGGTTTCTTATCAGCAAGTCATCATGCACACACAACACCTTTCAATTGACTTAAAATACGAGCGAAGACCGACGGCATGGCGTATACTAGATAGCGCAGAGCGTATCTAGTTGTTTCAGCGACAGCGAAGCGATGCGTACCTGAGCATTTTGAGATTTTCCAGGAAATTACTTAGCAATGATGTGGAAGGAATCCGGTTTTTGAGTGAAGAAAAAATTCCTCGATATTTCCTCGACGCAGATTTCTCTTAAGTGGAAGTTTTCGAAACAAGTCAGGCAACCATTTGAAAGAGCAATTCTTCTACTTTCTAAAACTGTCCACACATTTCCGAGCAATTGAGAAATAAGAAAGTTATCGTCTTGAAAACAGCAAAAATCGCATGAAAATTTGAGTTCCTCGACGTTTCCTCGACGTGGAAAATCTCACTGAACAGGGTATCTTCAGAACAACTTCAAGATAGTAAAAAACTGCAATCGAAGCTCTTTCGAAGCACACAAACAGTTCTCCAAAAGATCAAGTTTCGAAAAAGTTATTAAGGTTTGAAGCATAAGGGGAGGAAGGCAAATTTTCGAGATAAATCGCTCCACCGCGTGAGCCGCGCCGCAGCCGCGTGAGGATCAGCTGCCCCTTTAAATTTGGTGACACTTTCACTGCTAGGTCCTATTCATCATTTTTCTCCATTCCTGTCGATCATGCTTCGTGTAAGTAAGGGTACACGTGAACAATTGCCGCTGTCACAATAGGAGAATGTTTTGTTTTTCAGGAAACCCCTTGTTAATAGTAGCTTCGGCGCCGTAGTCGCTCGAATAGAGGTGAGTTCTCCCAATTTGTCATTGACACACAATTGCTAATGAATTTTTAAAGATTAGTTTGCTTTCACCATCGCTTTGTTCTGCTTTTGATCAGTGAGTGTTTTGATTTCATGACTGATTTACTTAGGGGGTCGTACCGAGACTCCGCTTTTTAGGCGGAAGTCGTATCACAGTTGGGTTCTCCTCGACACGATTTCACCCTGTCCCAAACCACCAAACTTCATTGTTCCGATACAAAGTATGGCCTCGGGAAAATGGAAGGTTTGATTTGCCTGAACGGCACAAGAGCCAGGATTTGATCCTCTGACTGCGCACGTATGACTCAAATGAGGATTCACTGCACCGCTCTTGCACGCGATAGGGACGAATAGAGACGTTGTTCTAGCACTCGATGACCAACGAGATGACAGGCAGGGTGAAAATCGTGTCGAGGACGTGATCACATCAGTACGACCTCCCCCCCCCTCAGATCGAGGTCTTGATACGACCCCTCTAACTTTGATCTGATGTGAAGATATTTGCGTCGAGCATTTATCGAGGCGGATTTCGGCCACCTGAAAAGCCGCTCCCTTCTTCACCATTGCAAGTAATTCGTTGGCAACTCTCGAAATGTGTCTAGAATAAATCTCCCAACATAAGCGACAAGAAAAGGGCAATCGTCATCGTCGTCTGAGTATAGGCCATGCATCCGACCTCCACTCAAGTTGTAGAATCTATTGAAAGGTGTTATACATATGATGATGACCTGTTGACAGAAGCTGCATTGTAGTAAACACATTTCGTAACTCCTACAACCTAAGGAACAGCTTCATTTGCCCAGGGTCTTTCCAGAACTATTGTCGTTTTTGCGACAGCGTCCCTAACAACAGTGTCATTCTCAGCGAGGTATTGAGGGCGAGGGAGCGGGCGGTAGATACGTTACTTGCAAAGATGCACTTTCTTCTTCGTAGTACTTCTTTATAATACTTCCTTCTCGAAGGTAGAGGGACGGAGCGACTGAACCTGCAAAGAATATTTATATCGTTTTCTCACATATCCTTGTTTTCTGCTGCGCTACACCCTCTCCTCCTATCTGCACCACGATGCCACTGACGTTACTGACCCTCACGAGTACGACCCCCTGTCGAGGATTTCCTTGACCAATGTTCACCCAGTCGACAGGTGATACAGGGGACCGGTGAACACATTGTATAGAGATGGAACCTAACGCTCCAATCCTGCCCAGTTTCACTGGAGCCTTCCATGTAAAGCGCGCGGTAGCGAGCGGAGTTAAACTGATCATCCTTCTATATTTCAACGGCTAAGTGTGCCTGTGTGTGTTTGACCGGAAATTCATAGCGCGGGTACCAGCGGTCGTCAAGTGTTTGGACTGCAGCATATTTGATGGGGATCAGAAAGTGATAACAGCTGAAAAGATCCAATAGAAAGCGCTAGAGCTAGAGCGCTATAAAAAGCCCGGCTATACCCAGTTCTGCTGAAGCCCACCTCGACATGCGCGCGATAGCGAGCGGAGCCAAGCTGGTAATTATGATATTTATGCTCCTCGCTATTTAATGTACACAATTTGTGAACTTGTTCGAGGAAAAACTTGACGATTTTTGGTCCTTACCCAGTCAAAGTTATTTTCAGACAGCATCTTTATAATTCTGAAATGACCAACGCAGTCTGTACAAGTATACTCGTGGCAGTCTTTGCAAATGCTCGACGAAACCAAAAGCATCAGAAGGATCGCAACCTTCATTTTATTGTCGAGAACCTGGAAAAGAGAATTCAATAAGCTCACTTAAGCACAAATAAGCACAAATAGCAGCACAAATATTCAAACACAATGTTCAAAAATGGTGAGAAGCGGTGAAGGTTGTGATTGCGCTCATGAGAGCCTTGCAATGGGAACTCATTGGGAAGCGTTCATATTCAGGATTCGGCGAAACGAAAAGTCGGGAATACACCGAGAGGATTGAGGGCATAATTCTATTTGAAAATACAGGGGGGGGGCAATAAAAAAAAGACATTTTGTCTCCACTTCCAGATGGATTTAAGCACACTTTGCTCAATTCAGACCGAATGTTCCAACTTATTATTGAAGAGCGCATTCCATTCTATAAGAAAATCTTCATAGTGGCCACCTGGACGGCATCAGAAGAATTTGCCCTGGAAACATGGTGCACTGGTCGAGCTCAATGGGGTCTTCGAAGGATCGTGTACCATAACGACCTTTACTGGAAAGCTAGTTTCGAGGGGATTTGCATAGTGGGAGCTAATGCCTCTAGAAAACTATCCAACATTAAATCGATTCACGAAATTGCGTAAGAGCTTCAGGCTGAAGCACTTACGGTAGACCTCCTGACGACGGTGACAGATGACGTCATATTCTGAAGACGGTGAGGGCAGTGAAGGAGGGCCTGCGTTACTTATAGAGGGACATTTAGGGAATACTCTGCTGAGGAACTCCCGTCAACGACGGCAATCTCTGCGAAGAAAAAAGGGCCGAAGTCCGACATAGGCAAAATGTCTTTTTTTGGCCCCCCTGTACTATAAGACAGCCACTAGCCGTACCTCCTTTTCCCTGCGTGTGCTTACCATTTCACTGTGCTCACTTTACCTTGCTAGGATGCGTTGACAAAAAGAATAACCTATGCGATTGTAGGGAAAATCCCTATAGATTTTCCTCAAACTGGATTTCCCTTTTAGCTCTAGGAACAATAAAAACAATAAAAAACAACGGCTCAATTACTACCACCAGCTCACTGATTCAGCAGTTGACGTGAACGTCGTTTGCTCGGAAATCGTGCTTTCAAAGCGAAGAAATAATAGAAATCTTTTTCGAGTCGAGCCTGGATCGGTCACTAACTTCCTCTCTTTCACTTGCTCCGACACCGTAATGGGCAGATTGGTGACTGTTGGTAACAGGTCTGCTGAACACACAGTTGGGCTAAAACTTCGAATAGGGAGCTAACAAGGGAGGTCGTTCAGGGTGTGCCAAGCTTTTTCAAAATGGTTTCTTGCATGACATTGGGGCACATATGGGGACCACAGAAGCATGGTTCATTTTTCCTGAACGGCCCTCTGAATACCAGAAAAGGGGTCCCTAGTTCGATTCCTCGTGGTGACAAATTTTTGCATTTCGAGTTGACGTTTCAAAATTCGCGCAAAATGGAGTTAGCATGAATAATTAGTACCATATTCGTCAGTAACCCTTACAAATAGACTTTGATTGAAAAAAAACTGGTGAAAAAGGTGTGACTAGGGACCCCCTTTTCTGGTATTCAGAGGGCCGTTCAGGAAAAATTAACCATGGTTCTGTGGTTCCCGCATGTGCCCCTATATATCATGCAAAAGACGTTTTGAAAAGATTGAGAGATTAATTGAGAAGAATATATAAAGAATTATAGTAATAAATGATAATAACCAACCAAGCCTTCCATCCCTCCGGGGTCGGTTAATTGGTACCAGACTTGTCTGGGAGGATAAAAACACTGACTTGTACATCGGCTGGCCCCCGCAAGTCATTGTATAGGCCACATCGCATTCAAACGCCACTACGAATGTACAAATGGAAGTAGAATGCGTGCCGCATCCCAAAAAGGGATTGATCAACGGCAAATGCTTTATCCTTTATCCTTTACCCCTATATCATGCAGAATACCGTTTTGAAAAGCTTGGCACACCCTAAACGACCTCCCCTGGCATATATCGAGCTCGGGTGATTTAGCGGTTTATAGAATTTCCACAATTGAAGAATCGGTGTGTAAGTGAAATATAACCAATCAATCAGCATCTAACCGAGCTATGGAAATTGGAAATATGATGGAAATTCGCTATTGGTCCAAGTTGAGCAGCTCAACTTTCTTTGCTTCTTTAGATGAAAGGGTAGGAATGGAACATATTCACGTGCTAGGGACCTGGTTTAGTTCAATTGAGTGCACGCTCAACTGTCGCTACTTTTATCAGTACAGTTGCCGCTCATACCACTTTCTGTCACCTACATTCAACCCTCGCCACCTTGATCGCTTGCCAGTGATAATTGCAACGAAGTTGGAGAGACCTGCATTCAAACGCTCTTATCATTCCTTGTCATTTGTTATCAGTTCATACTGTTCGCAATCGGTGTCCCGGTCCCAACCTCCAGGCAACGTGTAGGAGCTAATATTTACTGTCACCACGAAGGCTGCAACGAAATTAGCAGTACTCAAAATCCTAACTTCCTTATCAACCGTTATCGCTTGTTATCACTTCTGATCATCCACTATCCGTGTTCCCGTCCCATCCCCTATACCACATGTGAGAGCCAAGGTTCCAATGTAACCGCAAGGGCCGCAACGAAACTGGTGGTATCCACACTTTGACGCTCCTTATCGATCATGCATGAGTGCAAACTGTCCACCGTCAACGCGAACGGCGTAACGAAATTGGTGACATCAACATTTCGACGTCCGTTATCAGCTCCTATCAGTAGTTATCACTTCCCGCCACCCATCATCAGTGTTCACGTCCAGCCCCCTATATATCCTAGAAGTTTGAGCGCTCTGGGTCCAAAGGGAGTGAAGTTATGAATTTCCGGTCAGACACACACACAACCGCTTAGCCGATTATATATAGTAGGATTGCAGCTCACTTGCGAGATTGGTAACTTGTAGCTTCTATTTTTTGATCATCTGACTTTAAATATCTAGAGGCTTATTCACACAAGGTCGGAGAGAAACCAAATAGTTCCACAACAAAAACTACTTCGAAGTGAAGCTACATACTCGCAGATTTAGGATGAAGCAGGACCCGCATTAATGTCTTGAATTTAGATTGAAGCAGGACGGACATGAATGGGGCTCCTTTTAAATAGGAGAATTTTAATCATCATCGATTAGGCAATTAATTCAGCATACA
>MU872027.1:11689-26538 GCA_036418205.1 Ostertagia ostertagi | reverse complement strand
AATGCTGGCTGATTTCGACTGCGCCTGTGGTAAGGTCGGTCTGCAGCTGAACCTAACGAAGACGATGTTTATGAGAAACGGATTGGTTCCTGATGCCCCATTCACGCTCAACGGAACGAACATCACCGAATGCTCCAGCTACGTGTACCTAGGTCGGGAAATCAATATGATGAACGATCTAGCTCCAGAGCTGAGCAGGAGGAAACGAGCGGCTTGGGGAGCGTACAAGAACATCGAGGGAGTAGTGAAGAAGACGAAGAACATCCGGCTCCGTGCCCACCTCTTCGATTCCGCTGTCCTTCCTGCCCTAACCTACGCCTCAGAGACTTGGACTCTGCGCAGGCACGAGCATGCGGTCAGCGTTATCCAACGCGCTGTCGAGAGGACGATGCTAGGAGTAACCCTATACACGCAAGTGCAGAGGGGAATCCGGAGTTCCGAACTACGCCAACGATCGAAGATCAGGGACGCTGCCGTTTTCGCCAAGGAATCGAAGATAAGGTGGGCCGGACACGTCATGCGATTTTGCGATGACCGTTGGACCAGAGCGGTTACCGACTGGATCCCTCGGGACGTCAAACGAACACCTGGACGACCGCCGGCCCGATGGTCAGACTTCTTCACGAAAGCTCTGAACGAAAGGAATGAAGGACTTCGTGTCCCTCGAGCGAGGAGGGTCCACTGGACAACTCTTGCACGCGACAGGGACGAATGGAGACGTTGCTGGCGCCCGCTCGAGCAATTCGATGATCAACGGGACGACAGGTGATACAGGTGAGGTGACAGGTCTACCTCACCCCGGTCTAAGCAGCTCTAGGTTCTTCTTCGCATACGGTAATCTTGAAAGCAGATTAATCTATTTCACAAGACAAAGAATTCCAGATTAATATAAATAAATGGCTATGTTAATTGCTCACGAACAAAACGACCTATGCAAATGACAGCGTGCTTTGCGTGCCGACGAAAGCCCCGCGACCAGCCCAAACGTGGTCCCAGTGGTCTGCGTAGTGTTACATTACATGGATACCATGATTTCTCCTGGGCGTCTAATGGAGCACCTGCCATCATCTCGTACACCACGGGTTTTACGAGCAAAATACCAATTTACATCCGGATTATTCATGAACGCAATTAGTAGCGACTTGCATGAATAGCAGAGCTGCTCTGTATCCATAAATACTCTCTATATGTACAGAGTAGCTTAAGTCACTCTATACATAGAGGCTATTTTCGCCTTTTTGTTGACAACGGCTGAACAAAACAAAGAAAAAGAAGATAAAAGAAGGGCAAGGGGGACTAAAGATGAATCCCATCCTTGTGAACCTTCAGATTTACGTCCCAGCTTTCCAAAAGAGTGTACATGAAAACGCAACATCCGCGTAAAGATCTCGTAACTGTTTATTGGCGTTGCGGTAACTAAAAAAAAAAACGTTCTTTCCTGAACCGCCCCTGTTCAAAGGAATCTCGGAAATTCGTGAACCTATCTTCAGCCCACAAATCACTGCCTTTAGCCCACCATTCATAGTATGATCGAGAAGAACAAAAAATTGCGCTTGTTTTTGTTGGATATTCGTGGAAGGACTGTTATGAACTCAAATTCCTACGCGGACATCTGTCACAAATGTAAACAACGGAAAAAAATTCCACTTGGTTCGCGAAGTGCCTTCATAGGAACTCTTTTAGACCTTTTGGCACTAATACATATTTCCGCCTGTCCTATCCTCGACTGTGCACATAGTCTCAAGTTTGCTTCTCTCGAAACTCAACCTCCTTGTGTGAGCCTTTGCACATTTTTTCTAGTGCTCATAACTCACTAACTAACACATAACACTTTTTTCTTCACTAGCGGTCCATATTGCGCCCCTACCTTCATTTACATGCGCAAGGATCTCGCCAATTTGATGGCGAGGTGTGCCTTTGAAGGATCGCCCGCGGCAAGTTGATCCCCTTCCCCCACCTCCCATAAAGGCGCTACTTCTGATCACTAGGGATATTCCTTGACGTTTCAAATGGAAAGTCAAGCAAAAAAAAACGTAAAGAAATGACTGGAACAGATAAAATGTGAAAATGTGAAATGATTATTTTTGCGTTAACGTTCCCGCTTCACAATGACAAATGTGCCATAGAGAAAACCTAGTAAGCGTGGTGATAAATTCAACCGAACCCCTAGAACCTCGAACGCCTATTATGTGTTTCCTCTTCTATGTGCTTCCCTTCTATGTATACATAATTAAAGTTGGGTGGCTGACTGTGTTAATGTTCTCCTAAAAAAGTCATGCATATATGCAGCTTCTAGAAAATACGGTTGTACGAGGAAATGCACATAAATTGGTGATAATAGGGCAATTGATTTTTATAATGCTTTGGCAGCATGGTGATCAGAATTAATCCCTTGGCAACGAAGTGCTCATAGCCCAACTGGGAGTCTATCCCGCCCCTTTATCAAAGGCGGTAGGGAGATTGCTTGGTAGAAAAAAGGAGCGAGGAATTTTTTCTGTGATTTCATAAAGGTCTACAGACCTCCAAATCTTCATGATTTCGGAGAAATAATATCGATGAAGAATTTCTACTTTCTGCTACGTAGGTGATTCTACTATCAAAAGAGCCACAAAATGAAGCAAGGTAGAGCGAGGTGGAAAAAAGAACGTTGGGAGTAGTGTCTCCAACGTTCTTTTTATGGCACAATAATATTATTGATTTAAAATATTATGGCACAACATTCAGATCTCACAAAGACGATGAAAAGGACGCATAAGGAACGGTTGAAGAGGATTCACAATATGCCGAGATCCCCTCAATATGATTAAACTGAATATAGGGAGCAGAGTAGTGAAACAATGAAACTCGTGCCGCCACACTGGCTTGTGAGTGCGTTGTTCAAACTTGTCTTGTTCGCAATGTCTTTTGCTCCACCCACAGCCTATAACCACACCTCTCATCCCGAGAAATGTGATTTGCAAATAAAGTTCTATCTTCATCAAGTTGAGTTACAACGAGGTTTTTAGAGATTTGAGGCATGTTCAAAGAATCTTAATAGTTTTCCGTGCAAGGAAGGCAAGGAAGGCGTAGACAATCTCGTGAGCGTAAGACAAGGATGTTGCTCTGAGTAACTACTTTTCAAAATCAACAGAAGACAATGAAATTAGGATTATTTGGGACGCTGAAGCTTTTCCAATTGTTGATGACGACTGCACTCGTTGCTGCACTATCGATCCCCATGGAATCCTTCCTTGGAAAATATGACGGACTGAACACAAAAAACAAAGAGAAAAAACACAAAAAAGTAAAAAAAATGAAAGCTTTTCGCATATTCATCCACAAACGGCTCCGACAGGGCTGAGTATCTGTGAGGAAATCGTCGACCATGGCAACTTGAGAGTGTCTAGGGTGAATCAAGATGCGGAAACACAGACGATTCGTACGTGGCGGGAGAGCATGACTGAACAGGCGAAAATCCTCGACGAGTGCCGTCGACGATTCCTCGTACCTATTATTCACCTTGCTTTGACCACTAATTACAAGGAGTAATTTGAGCAAGTAAATGATGACAATTTAGTACCGGATTCCGAAAACAAAAAAAAAAAACAAACTGTTATATTTCACAGGGAACACGAGAAGGAGCGAAAGTAATTTGAAGTTTATGTAATAGCAAGGAGGAGAAAAAAGTGATTGCAGCTGCAGAAGGGCTAGTCGGGGTTCGTATGCGGCTTGCTAGCATTAGAGAAAAGTGTGCGCAGTAACCACAGCCATAGTGGCATTTCAGAATGGGTGAGACTGGGTACTCTCAATTTGTTCCGAAGGTCAAGGTGAGTCACTTCCATGTTTCTATGGATCGATGATGTTGGGCAATTTACTAGATCAGCGGATTGAAGCGCGGGAAAATTGGTCTGATGAAGTTTCTATACTTGTAAGCGTTTCAAGTTATTCTGACCCTCTCCCTTGTGGACTGAGCTCCAGAGGCGAGTGAGATAGGGTCAAGAGAACAAAATCTCACAATATATAAAGCGCTATGTCGTCTGTTTGTGTGTGTGTGTGCGTGTGTCACGAAATTCATAGCTCGCTTCCCTGCAGCGATGGAGCGCTGTATTTTGAATATGATGTAGGGGGTGGGTAGGGAACATACTAGGTGGGGGTCAGAAAGTGATAAGGGCTGATAAGGGTTGATAAGAGGCGCTGAAACGCAAATTTCACGAAATTCATAGCGCGCGTCCCAGCAGCAGTGGGGCATTGGTTCCAAGAAGTGATGTACAGGGTGGGACGGGAACATGTTCGGTGGGGTACAGGAAGTGATAAGGGCCGATAAGGGTTGATAAGAGGCGCTGAAACGCAAATTTCACGAAATTCATAGCACGCGTCCCAGCAACAGTGGGGTTGTTTCCAAGAAGTGATGTACAGGGTGGGACAGGAACACGTTCGGTGGGGTACAGGAAGTGATAAGGGCCGATAAGGTTTGATAATTGCCCATATATCATAGGAACATAGAGACCATTTAAAACCATATTCTAGATAACGCATTTCACTTCAGTATCATCTCATTGCGTTGTTGTCATCAACATAAAATACCGTTCGACCGCTACATTCCCAAAGTCCCTAAGAATGTATGATGGATGTTTAGCGATATACGATAATGGGTATTTCTATTGCAAAATCATTGGCATCAATATTATTCGACCGCTAAATCGTCCTGACATCCAATGCATGGTGGCTGTTTACAGACACCACTTTAGCTCCGCACTCCACCGCGCGTATCAGACGATGAGCAAAAAGGAAAAGCAAAAATGACTTCTAAGAAGGCCAGCTAACGCATTTCACGAAGCAAGTTATTGCTTAGCGGCGGAACCTAACGCTCCGTCGGCTGGCCAGCTTCACGGAGCACTTCCGTGTCATGCACGCGGTAGTGTGCGGAGCTAAACTGGTATAATATGATGTGATATATTGGAGAGTTGAAGGCGTGGAGAGGGTGGGGCTGGAGTCGTAGAGAGGTAGAGAAAAGCAATCGGATGGGTATCGTGCTCAGTGGGCCTGCTCTCAAGCGGCCTTCGACACAGCACATCATCTAACTGAAGGTCAGCTTTGAAGAATAAAGTAGGATATTTGGTGTCAGCGATAATTTGTTGACAAGCCGTGTGTGGAAGATTTTCACAATCACACTACCATTGAACCTTAATAAACGCCTGTGATTTTCAGGTGTCATTGGCAGTGGTCACCATATAGCTGGAGGGCGGTGAGGTTTAGATGACGTCATTGAATGTCATTTGTGGACAGGACCCTAAACGGCGCTGGGGAAGTTTGTTCGAGATCATCTCTCAATGCGTTCAGCGATGACGTTCATGCGCCATCATCAAAACCATGCCTTCTCAGCCATCGTAACCACTGACTTCGAGTGTTTCCCTAGTAAGCAAGGAAAGCGGATGTGCGAAGGGGGAATATCTTCATGTCTTCTCGACCCCGTGCAGGTTTAAAGAACGTCGAGCTGCCTAGAAAGCGATCTAAGCTTTAAAAGGATAATGGATCTTTGCCTACTTTCAAGTTTTCAAGTAGTACTGGTTTTGAAAATATATTGATTTTTTCAAGAACTGAAAAGCTGAATTGAAGAGCTAGGCATGTCAAAAGAGTGAAGCTGAGCACCATGAAGCATTATGTAGACTTCGTGCTTGTAGAACGAGAACAAGGAAGTGACGGCAACTCGTTAAAGGGCACCGACTGCCGCTCCTCTAACAAACAGAACCTCAAAAGGCGTCAGCGCTCTAACTGATTCAGAGCAGTGACTTTTAAAGACATGACGTTGACTTTCGCCGAGAATTCGACTTTTTCAGTCTACGTGCTCAGGAACAAATAGAATAGAAAGCCCAGTAGACATTTTCGTTATCGATTTTCAAGCTAAGTCAAGTGCATCACATCGAAGAACTCGGCTGGCGAGGCTCTCAGTATTAAGCCTGAGGGAGAAAAACGAGTGCAGTGTAGCTGAAGATATCCTTTCAACAGAGAGAAGTGAAGCAGAAACAGCGTACGCATGTGGATCATAAGGAAGTTCAGAGACTACTATCTCCTTACTGCGTCAATTGGAGAGGTTTTCGTCTGCAAACGTCAAGCACCACCTTCGTCATTTGATGCAGAAGAACTCCTACTTCACTCGGTTTCAGAGTTTTGGATGATTCAAGGATTTGTTTTGCGTGTCCCAATTGCATTTTTCAGGAGTGGATGTCACTGCCCAGACTTGATCCGGTTCACTGCTGATCCATTAGTAGACGAATATTAATAACCAGTATAGTTTCTAATGGACAACGGGAACGAATGCTATGTATTGGTGAAAACGTGCTCTTACCACAGGAGACAGGATGGCCGTGACAGCCACTTGAACACGCAAGCAATTGTGCGGTATGGTAACGGCCGCAATAATAGTAGAGTATTTCAGTTGTCTGAATTAGTGGGCAACCATGCAAGCGTTTATGGCGGTTACACGGGCGTTGGATGGACCAGCGTTTGCTAAAATAACCCAGTACTCGCGTGGTCTGTGTACAGCTGGGAGGGGAGGGGGGAAGGGGGGGCAACAAAAAAAGACATTTTGTCACCACACTCAAGCGGTTTCTTAACACTTTGCCTAATCCAAATCGAATGCTCCTAACTTAAAGGCAAGCACAGGGTTGAAATGGGTGTGTAATGAAGCTGGAGGTGAAGAGGAGCCTGGTAAAGAAAAAGAGAGCATAAGAAATTCCCATCTTTCCCGGAGTAAAGACCTGCTACAGTTTAGCCGCAGTCCTCCTTTGGACAGAAGGGGCGTGTAGACGAGTTTCGTGAACTTAGCTCTAGGTGCGAAAGTGCCTGTGACACTGAACAAAAATGGGACCGCCGCCGCAACTGCGCCCCGCTTTTCAAGCAGCGTCACGTGGCAACCGGCAACGGAAGGCAAGGCTTGCGAACGAAGGGGGGATTGCAGGTCAAAGCGAGCTTCTAGCCATCGTCGCGCACCTTCACGCCGCGAAATCGCGCAACATCAACGCTTGATCCCTCGCTCTACGTTACTGCGAGTTGAATAACTAAGCAGGGCCCAATCCCGGCCGTGCCTTTAAAATCGAAGAACACATTCCATTCTTTCTATCAAGAAAAAAAGCTACATAGAGGCCTTATACCTGGACGACTCCGGAAAAATCTGTCACGGAAACAAGGGGCTCGGGTCGAGCTCGATGGGGTCTTCGAAGGATCGTGTACCATAAAGACGTTTTGTGAAGCATTGGTTGAGAGTCTATTTTTCAGCAGATACACAGAAGTGTGCAGCGATGAAAGAAGTGCATAGATGACAAGAGAAGGCGTTTACAATATTATTTTGCAGGAATTTTTTGATTAATTAATTGCGTATTTGCTCTGTTTTAGGGGGTCGTGCCAGGATCTCGATTTCAGAGGGGTCGTACTTCTGCGACCACGTCCTCGACACGATTTTAACCCTGCCAGATACCCTCCACCCCGGAGGCCCCCGTTTCCTTAGTCTAATCTCACGCATTATGTGGTTGACGAGAGAGCCCAGGAAAACGAGAAATGCGTTGAGAAACGTTCGTGCCGAATGTTTCGATGAACGAATGACATATTCGTAATCAGGACACCAAACAACCTTTATACAGAAGCTTACACCCATTTGGTGAAAACAAGTGTCGTGACAAGGTGACGCCAACTAGACCAGATGGTGCCGTGGATAAAAAAATGAATGACATTTTCAAACTTACCAAGATTAGGAGATTGGTCGAAGTGGCCATATGTAATGAGACCTGAATGTGTTTTTGGACGCTGATCTCGAATCTGCTTTCCAAATCTGCCAAACGATTTTCCGAATGGAGTTATGAAGGAAAGTAGTGCAGCGGTAGTAGTCCGGGTTCACGTGCGAGACGTCGTAGGATCGATTCCCTGGCGGGTTCTCTTTTTTGCCTTCGCTGCAAAATGGCTCCCATCTACTTACTCGATCAATGCTTGCCTGTAGTTACCCGTGCAAAGACTTTGCGAGGAGTTTCTAACAAGTTTGGGCGGTAAAGACTGCACATGGAGCCCACAAAACTCTTGGCAGACGTTTTTGCAGCAAATGAGTGTGACATGTAATAAATATTCGTGTTCCGGAAATACGATTACCCCTAGGACAAATGTCAAGCATGTCAGACATGCTGTCATTCACAAAATGTCAAAGAAAAAGTGCGCGAGGAGATCCGAATCACTGACCTCGAAATTCGAAGCCCACCGTTCTCATCACTAGGCCGCCAGCACTCGGAAGCTGATGCACGAACAGCTTCATTCAAACACCGCTACTGTTGAGGCTGACTCCTCACAGTGTTAGACTGCGTAGGGGAAAAAACCTCCGTAACTCCGTTCCGTTACGGTAACAAGATAAAGAATTTATGGAAAAGCAATGCGGCCAGGAAGACACACGTGGACACCAACAATGTATTCATAGGAAGTTACCAAACAGAATACAACATCACTTCTTGGACTGGCCGCTGTCTGCGTTTATACCTGAGTGAAGTCATCTCGGGAACGCATCGGCCTGTTGTGTAGGTAGGTGACATCGAGCTTACCCTAGGATCTTCTTTAATTCATCGATGCTTTAGTGATACTTGTAGCAGCCCATCGTCTTCAGTAGACTCCACGGAAAATAACCCACTTGCTTTAAAATGGGAGAATAAGGTTGCCCTCGTTTAATGTCATGAATTCGGAAAGTTCTGCAAAACCAATGTTGCACAATATTTGTGTACAGACGGTCTATCTTGCTGTTGTGTCCAGTGATTTCTCTCCGAGGTCTCTTCAGTCAGATGCATTTATTAATCTCCAAAGGAAATCGAGATGTTTTGTAGCGCTCTTGTTACCGTAGTTATTGCCTGCCCTGTAGTTATTGAAAGTGCCTCAATTTCCGCTCGTTTCAAATACGAGTTAGCCTACACATCCCAATTCTTGATCAGCAACTGTTTCTTTGCATCGCCATTCACGTTGCGTCGCTTATTTTACTTGTATTTATTCTCACATGCAACTCACATGGAGAATGTTTACTTTTGCTACGCACATTCAACTCCATTATGAAATGGTCAAAATTTGTATTAATGTCAATGAAAGTTCGATCCTTTTCTTGCCGGTTGCGACTTTGGCAGAATAGAAGATATAGTAGTCAAACCCTTGGCGTCTGACCAATCACAGACAGGAACAGGGAAAAAAACAAACTTGCCGTCGTGTCAGGCGACGGTAGTAATCTACCTCAAACTAGCTGTGAAGAAAAGCCATCGCATGCCCGTAACCGTCAAAGAACGGTGATGAGGTTTGAAGTTAACCAACGCGCAGCTTCGCAACATCGCAAGCAAAACTTCCTTCCCGAACCCGTACCAGCGCCGTCGCCGCGTGTTGAATTGCTATCCCTTGCCAACTTGTTTCAGGACGGAGATTTTGAAGTGACGGTGGGGAACGCTCGTAACCTGTTTTGTTCATGAGGAAGAGCTGGCCATAAGGCGCCCCATGTAGCTTTTCGAGATACGTATCACAAAGTAATCCTCCATGTCCGAGCAGCCCTGTGCGTCCTGTTCCTCGCCATTGCTGCGAGCTGCCGAAGGCGTTTGTATAATATATTGTAGAGAGTCAAACGAATACTGTACCGTGCCAGAACATTACAGACATTTACCAAGTTCTTTTTATGGCTCTGGAAAAGATATCAACAATGCTTCCAGAAAAAAAACAATCCGCAGTTAGTTCTGTCATAAAACATTGGGGATTAAAATCCGGCAAAGATTTCGCACAATGCCCGAAAATCTGGCTACCGAAAACCTGGCTTACCTTTGTCCATACTCGAGCTAATCATGTATCCTCCCGCGTTCTTCAGATCTGAAATTCGCGACTGCATTTACCCACATTATCGCGTTGAAGTCTAACATAGAAACACACCTTCAAAAAAGATGTGCATGCTGCATTCAACTGCTTTCGAGTGTCCCCCTCTTTTAATGAATGTTCACTACCAGTTTTGCTCCGCCCGCTATCGCGCGCATCACACGGCAGGCTTTAGTGAAACTGAAAGACCCATGGAATATCAGCATGAGGCCCTCCATTAGCCACCTCACTATTGAATGTGTTAGACTTTTCCCAGTTTCGCTGAAGTCCATCGAGAATACGCGTGATAACGTCTGGAGCTGAACTGGCATAATTATCTCATATAATCCTTCTATTATTATAAAGCGCTAACTTTGTGTGTCGGTTTGTGTATCTGTATGTGTGTGTGTGTGTGTGTGTGTGTGTGTATGTATGTGTGTCCGTCCGCAAAATGAAGTGAGTGAGAAGGAAGCTCATGGGATAAACAAACCGCTAACAAATCGGGTAGCTTACAGGATTTGAGATATCAATGTTTTGTAGCAGGATAGTTGTGATAACACTCTTAGGGCTATATAAACACCTGCTTAGCACACTTCCGTTCATTCCACATGGTGCTGCAGTGGCAGCTGGAGGGCAGTGGAGAGAGGAAGGGAGGATGAGGAAGGGAAGCGAAAAATCTACCGTCATATCATGATTGTGTCCCTTCTACTGTATGAAACACCATTGTGTTGCATACGCGTCACTTCCACGAGGTGTTGGTGTCACAGGAGGAAGGGACCATAGCGGAGGATAGAAAGCTTGCGCAGGAAAGGAAGGTCCCGGCGGTTGACGGGGGACTAATCTGGTAATTAAATAATAAATTTATCACACAACTGTAAACATCCAGCATTCTTCTTGAATTCAGATAATTTAGCGGTGAATAGGATTGCTGTCAGTCTCAAAATTAAAACGAAATATGCCTATTTACATAAGTGAGGAGCTAAGGCTTATCATATTTACTTTTACCATTATTATAGAATAAGCGGCTAACTTGTGGTGGTGTCGGATAATGTATTCTGTATGTGTTGTATGTACAGTCGAGATCCGTAAGTTGGGGTAGGCGTGTCACCGGAAGTGACGTGGACTTGATAGAAGTTGCGTAGATAAGTCGTTGCCAGCATGCTTTGCTGATATCTCGCGATGTATATTGGAAGCCTTATCCACATAGATTCTATCAAGTACACGTCACTTCCGGTGACACGCCTACCCCAACTTACGGATCTCGAGTATATATGTGTGTGTCCGTCCGCAAAATGAAGTGAGTGAGAAGGAAGCTCATGGGATAAACAAACCGCTAACAAATCGGGTAGCTTACAGGATTTGAGATATCAATGTTTTGTAGCAGGATAGTTGTGATAACACTCTTAGGGCTATATAAACACCTGCTTAGCACACTTCCGTTCATTCCACATGGTGCTGCAGTGGCAGCTGGAGGGCAGTGGAGAGAGGAAGGGAGGATGAGGAAGGGAAGCGAAAAATCTACCGTCATATCATGATTGTGTCCCTTCTACTGTATGAAACACCATTGTGTTGCATACGCGTCACTTCCAGGAGGTGTTGGTGTCACAGGAGGAAGGGACCATAGCGGAGGATAGAAAGCTTGCGCAGGAAAGGAAGGTCCCGGCGGTTGACGGGGGACTAATCTGGTATATATAAAACGCTATGTCTGTCTGTTTGTGTGTGTGTGTGCGTGTCACGAAATTCATAGCACGCGTCGCAGCAGTCGTTAGGAGCTGATTTTTTGATATGATATAGGGGGTGGGACGGGAACATATTTGGTGGGGGTCAAAGTGATAACGACTGATAAGAGCAGATAAGAGGCGCTGAAACACAAATTTCACGAAATTCATAGTGCGCTTCGCAGCAGTCGTCAGGAGCTGATTTTGGGACATGATATAGGGGGTGGGACGGAAACATATTTGGTGGGGGTCAAAAAGTGATAACGACTGATGAGGACTGATAGTAACGATATGCGTACGAACGTAGAGAGCACTTGAAATAGAAAATAGAGAGCAGATTGTAGATAATGCCTTTCATTTCAATATCATTTCATCAGCGTTGTAATTGTAAACTCCGACCGCTACACCTTCTAGAGTTCTTGAGGATGAATGGGATGCTCGAATAAATATGATAATGAATACTAGGCATTCCGTTTTGAGATATTCGACCGCTAAATTACCTCGATACTCGACGCATAGTGGTTGTTTACATCATCACTTTAGCTGTGCACTTCACTGCGCTTATCAAACAGTGAGATACAGCCAAGATGGGCAACGGACAGTAAATTTAAGAAGCAGCTATAATTTAGCGGTGAAACCTAAAGCTTCATCGATTGTCAGTTCTATCAATGCGCGCGGTAGCGGGCGGAGCTATACTGGTTTATTTACATTCACCATTATTTAGAACCCCGAAAGGATTAGCGGTTTAATGAGTTTGGGCTTTCTTGATAGAAATGAAAGTTATCATTTGCTGAAGACTTGATTGAGTTTATGCAATAGACTGCTATTAAGTAAGCTGGTCATACAATGATACAATGTGCACGTACCACTACAAATAGAATTTGTAAGTAGGGACGCTCTAGTGTCAGCGCAAGCTGCGTAACGGAATCGACGACTTTTGCGTTCTGACGCGCCTTATCAGCCCTTATCAGTTGTAACCACTTTCCATCACCTACCAACAATGTCCCCGTCCCACCCCACATGACACCTGCGAGTATGGACGCTCTAGTGTCAACGCAAGCTGCGTAACGGAATCGACGACTTTTGCGTTCTGACGCCCCTTATCAGCCCTTATCAGTTGCTATCGCTTCCAATCATGTACCACCAATGTCCCGGGACCACCCCACATAACACTTGTAAGTATAGACGCTCTTACCAATATGAACGACAAAACGAAATTGGCGATGCTCGCTTTCTAGCCCCTCTTATCAGCTATTATCAGTCGTTATCAGTTCCTATCACGTACCACTTGTGTCCCCATCCCACCCCCTATATGTAAGAACCACTGCGCTATCATTACTGTGACTCGAGCTATGAATTTCCGGTCAAACACACACACCAACAGACACACGCTAGCCGCTTATATATAGTAGGATCCTTTTCCTACGCTACTTAGAATGGAATTCATTGGATCGTTGTGTTCCTTTTACTTGACAATAGCAACATACTTACTGCATTTGTAGTACTTCATTTTATTCCCGTTTTTTGTGTACACAGTATAGCAGGACCAAGATGTTAGTGTTCGCCGCTCTAGCAGCTCCTTCCAAACCTGAACTTAGGTGAGTTGAGAGGGCTTTGTTATATCTATCCCGACTGAGATATGCTTAACCATCTACTCACCATAAATTCATTAGTATTACTGAATCGCTTGGACATGATATCGCCTGGAAACCCGTGTGCTTCACGAGCATGGCCGACTAATCTTCTCACACTAGGAATTAGCTCATGCTAGGACAAATTAGACGATGTTCTCGACCCGTACTGATTTTATCCGTATTGGATGTGGTTTCCCTGTGATTCCTTAACAATTTTAACGATTAGTGTTCCAATAGTGGTTTAACTGTTAACCTCCTCACCTAAGTGTGTGCATCCTTCAAAGCATCTTTAGATGAACTCTTGAATACACATAATGAACAATTATATGGCTTTAGTGCCTTCCTTTCTTCTGCAACGGAGTTTGCGATTTCCACTCCTATATCTCCATGAGAGTTGCGAAGCTGTTTCAGATAATTACAGCGTAACGTGAAGAAACTCCCACAAAGAGTACACGACAGCATTGGTAATATCCTGAAACCCATATGAGTTATCGACCCAGTGAGTAATTAGAAAATTTGCTCGTTTTCTGTCAGTTTGCTTTGTCAAAATTAAAGCCACTTCTTCTGAAAATATCGTTTTTGAATAAATAGCTGGAGAACGACGGAGAAAAGCTATTTAAGCTTGAATCGAAAGCCCTGACCCAAAACTACCCGGAATGTGAGAAATTGTATGAATTAAGGAAAAACGAATGCGAGTTTTATAACATCCTAGGAACACTCAAATTTTGAGGCTTCTGCTTTCATTCGTGCAAAACCTCGTATCAACACGTTTGGGCTGCATCCCGGACGGCTAGCGTGTGATTGCAATACAAAAATAATAAAGAATCTCAAAGTCAGAGGCACAGTAGAATTTGCAAGAACAACGCCTTTTACATTCTGTTTTTGACAAGACTCATATCTTAAGCGGGTTAAGATATGAGACTTTTCAGAAACTATTTCAGCACCAAAATCTCAAAATTTTATTTTCCTTCGAAACTTTGCAAGGGGTTGTCCCTGGTCAAAAAACTGGACTCATTTTTGTCACGCCTGCCTCTTCAAGCGCTTAGCCCTGTCAAAAATGAGTGTTACATTCGTGATCACGACACTAAAGAAACCCCCTGTGTACAGGTTTGATTGAACAGTCCTGAGGCAGAGTGGCATTAAGTGTAACTGCGTCAAATGGCAAAATGAATGTCGTGTCAGTACATCGAATCTTCAACATAGGTGATGTTCCGAAAAGAAAAAAAACTGAATTCCGCGGTTGTAGTAAATGATTGGTGTCCCTAGATTTCAGGAGAATTATACTCAATATTCAAGAAATTGAACTCTATGAAGATTGAGACTTGAAAGAATGTACTCACAAATCGGTTCTTGTTCGAAATATTCTCTAGAACTCGTCGCTTGAAATCAGTGATTCGGTGGGTGCCTTCACATCCTCGCAATTCGAAAGATGGCCCATCAGGAAGGTTTTGGCTGGTGTCAGAGTCCGCGATCCGCTCTTCGCGATTTTCGCGATTTGCGCGATTTTCGCGATTTTCGCGATTTGCGCGATTTTCGCGATTTGCGCGATTTCGCGATTTCGAAATTACAAGTGCCCCATCCATACTGCAAGGTGTTCTCCAATCCCGCCGTCACTTCTGCTTGATGGTTATGGTTTAATGGAGACTGCTCATGCCGAGCGTATAACTTCGTA
>MU872025.1:2337-19718 GCA_036418205.1 Ostertagia ostertagi | reverse complement strand
CCGCTCTGCACGCACACGGACCCGTGCCATCTTACCTTAGCCTTTCAGCAGAAGAGCGACGATAAGAGTCCATCAAGGCGAAATTTACGGACAAAGGAGGAGGTAATCATAGGTCTCTAATCTTGTATAAAGGAATCCTAGCAACACAATACCTCTTCCTAGAGACTGGCTTTCTAGAAGGTTATTGTGCTCCTGTAGGCTCTTGAGAAGGTACGCTTCTGTTCAAAGGCAGCGATTACGAAAAAGAGGAAGCGCATCGGGGAAGCATGTGCACCACACGAAGCAGTTACTTGGCTGCCAAGGAAGCGAGGTGTGGCGCTTTCACGACGAAAGGTGCGCTGGTTGCTGAGCAGGACTTCGAAAGCACTCCGCCCCCAAAAGCGATCCGCCCACTAGTTTAGTTGGTGATTTGGACGAGCTGCGTTGCCAGCAGCGGCACAACTGGAGCAACTCGATTGGAGCGCATGGTGCCACCAAACGCGTTGCGGTGAACTCGTTCATACGTCCGCTTTCTGAGCTGTTACCTGTTCATGAGTGAAAACCAACGGCCAAAAAAGGGGTCCCGTTTTGCGTTTTCTTGACGGATTTCTCTGCTTTTTTCGCCACTGGCGTACCACTGAGCACCACCTCGTCTGCCTGAACCCTCCTACAAATTATCGTAATCGCTGCCTTCAAGTAAAAGGTAAGGTGACCCCAGGGTTGATTGCCTTCTACCAACTCGACCGACGGAGACAAACTTCAGAGACAATGTGCTTCGTTGCGCTGCTCTTCACAGCATTTGTCGTGCTTCTACACCTCTCGCAGATGAGTACCTTCAAGATCAGTTTGGTACTTCCTGTAAAGTCCTTTATGCGGATCGCTTCCGACTCACGATCAGTTGGAGCAAAATAACTCATCTCAAATCTTCTGCAAAAATTCGCTTTCCTTATCACGATTATAAGCACCTGTTAGACGAAACAAGAATAAGAATGACGAAATAGGCGGATAGCAAGTGTTTTTTGGTGCAAGAAACCATTCAAGTAGAATGTTTCGCTATTTCAAGTGACTCCCGGGCTGTCATGCATTTCCTCCAAATTCAATGGTGCACGTCTGACCAGCACTGCGATGACATTTAACAACATAGCCAGCAGCTTCTTTACTCTTGAACATTGTTTCAAGAAACGCTTCGAAACCCCAGACTGCAATTCATTCATTTCGTGACATCCGTACGATTTTCAATCTGAAGGGTCGCGCCTGGCCGGGTGTGCGCGGGTCCTAGCGCCCGTGCTGTCGAAACTTCGCGAAGAGCGCCAGAGAAGCAGAACACAGGTGCCTTTATCTGCACTCAATCTATCTGTTCGAGTCTGGCCGTTCGTCATTTGTTCGTATTCCGTCGCCGATACCTTGCGTGCCAATTCTTCGTATGAAAAACAGCGTGAGATATGTAATTGAAGCAGGCGACCCTGACATTAGGATGTCGAGAGATACCTTCTTGAACCCTAGAGGCAAAGTTGAGAAGGTGAGGCTGAGCAGCTGGACTAGTAAAAGCATCGAACAAGCCGAAGAATCAGGCATGTTACCACCAGGGAGCGCAAGAAGAAATGAAAGGACTTCAAAACTGTTTTGGATAAGGTGGCGGCGAACAAGAGCGCCGGAATGGAGGAGAATACGAAGATTCTTGATGCTCCCAACCGGACCCTTCTCTCGATGGAACGAATTGCTATTCACAGAATGAAACCCTCAGTAAAAGCTCTCAAATGTGTCGCCGCAGCGCGAAGATAGCAGTCGACAGCTTCATCCCTTGATCATTCACTTATAGTTTTCAGAAGTTTTTGTTGTTCATGCAGGATTCTAAGCTTAGCAGAGAGAGTAAAATCTTAAAAACCTAACCGACACATTCTTACCATCATTCTAGGAAGTTACGCAAACTGGGGCAAATGTGGCTATTTCTGTTTCTGCAGGACTATGATAAACCGTCACCTCCAACCAGTTTAAAATTCTGACCCTACCTTCGCTTTCCTTCCTCCCCTGCTTCATCCCTCCTCCCACCCCCTCCCTCCAGACCTCCAGACACCTCCACGTTGTGAATTTACAGAGTATTTTGCTGTATACATATAAAGTATTTAATTTTGACACCAACCGAATGGCACCCCCCCCCCCCCCCCAAACTCGACGAGGAACTATCTAGCTATCGAGCAAGGAAGCAGGAATACTTTTTTCTGGTGACAACTCCTAGTACGCTTATTTTATAAAAATTGTCAGTTACACCTCTCGGCAATCTCAAAGAAAACGACTGTCCCCCTGCGACACGATCCGTTCCACAATTCAACACAAATACGATGGCATCCAACACAAATCAACGGGTAACGAATAACGGATTCCGAATTTTCGATAGTGGACGCTTGTAGGAGATCTCTTTCCACAGTTTTTTCAATGTTGATACATGCTTGTCTTGGCGTGCCATTCCCCAGTCGGAGCAGTCGCCAGCACCCAGGAGAAGCTGTCGAGCCGGCAGTCGAGAGATACAGTGCGCCGGAAAGCCGCCCAGGGCAAAGAGTGAGTCAGGCAGGCGTGCACACCGTGATGCGCGTACGGGGAGGAGCTGCGAGGCCGGCTGCTCTCCCGGAGTCCGGCGCTGCCACGAGAGGCACGCCGCGGCGGGAGAAAGAGGGATTTTTGGGGGGAAGGAACAGAAGGGTCGAGGAGTGAGGGGGGCGCCATCACAGTCCCCGCGCTGGCGTACCGGGTCCACCGGGCGCACTGGCGGTCTCGCGACCGCACACGCGGACCGCCCTAGGACGGCCACGGGGTCACACCCCCGGTGGGCTAGCGTACTACCCAGAAGGCGAGCAAGGACAAACGTCAACCGCACACCCGATGCCGGTTAGCGAGGGACTCAGGGGGACGCCAGCAGGATAGTCCAGGGTACCAACGTACTCGAGTCGGTCGTCGAAGCAGCGGAGGGGCCGACGCAAGGGAGCCGCAGACCGAAACGAACACCAGAGTCAGAGACAGAGACAGAGATAGCGGATCCCCGACTTGACGGGAAGAGTCGATGCAGGTAGGCGAGCCAGTCACGCTGCTCGCGAAGGTGTGAGATAAAGAATAACAAATTGGGGCAAGGAGAAGTAGTGGGTTGCGAGATCTCATGACGAGCCGGTCACCCGTCACCCGGAAACGAGGAAGAGGGGCTGTCTGGGTGGTCCGTCCGTCAGGCGGCAGGCTAAATCTACAGGTACGTCGTCTCCCGCCGCAGAGCCGGTTGCGTCCTCTCCCACCGAGTCCCCGACGCAGACGCCCGCCAGCCCAACGGTAAGCGCGCACGGCGGTCCGTCCCCCCCGCGCGCCGCGCGCAGTCGACAGTGGAAGGTCCCCCCCCGGACACGTCATTCTAGCGAGTGGTCTGGTGGGGGCCCCACCCCATCTCCAGCGACGGCGTCCGCGCGGTCTCCGTGCTGACAGTCCCACAGTAAGGGGTAGAAGGATCCCCAGGCGGCGCGGCGTGGACTCTTAGACGGTCCCCCCCGCAGGTCCGTCCCCCGTAAACAACACACCGTCGCCGTGGTTCCCCCCACGTCTGCCTGGTCCGTTCAGTCCCCGTTGGCCGCGCGGCCGTGGCGTGGAGGGTCTCGTCTAGGCACGCGTCAGGCAGTTCCTTCCCCTCCCGCCGTCCCACCGTCCTGGCGGCGCGACGCGGTCCGCACGAGTCAGATTAGATGAAGAGGCTCGTGGAGATAATAATGGAGAGCAGGTTCACTACGATTTCCATGTGTATGAAAAAATGGTGCTAGAGAGGGGTGTGCAGAGGGATGCGACATGCCAACACCAACTGTAGGCGATCACTTTACATTTATTGAATCGTATTATTTTTCGGCGTTCATACTAACAAAGGTGATGCAGAGCTTAAAAGAAAATCGAAGATTTCACTAGTCAGATCCTTCAGCTTTGGTTTTCTTTCTCGGGTTCGTTCCGTGCATCTTCAGCCTGTTTCTGTTCTTTATTACTGCCCTCCTTTTTCTCAGATGACTGCTGCTAAAAGAAAACATTTAGATGTTGGAAGGATGTGTCGCAGTGTTCACAGGGGATGCGCCCTGCATTTGACTATGATTGAACATCACCTTACTTGGGCATCCCTTATTGACGTTTTGGACTTCAATAGACCTAGAGATCATCTCAAATTCTCGGTGATGCTGTTGTACCAAGCTAGACAAATTTGGCGCCAGTTCAACATCGCTGTTGGATAGGTGGATTCCCAGTTTAACGAAAAGCGCCTAGCGGAGCCTCTAATAACTATGGTGCTTCTGGGAGGAGGAACAAAAAAGTGTTTCTCACTGAATGCAAGCCTGACAAGGGGCTACCGCGTGCTGAAAACGAAGACTTCAGTGAAACCTAAAGGCAGTGTCGGACCGCCTCCTATGTCATTCCCCAGACGCTGTTCACTCACCGCTTTTATATATACCGGTTATCATACCCTCCCTGTGCCTTTGTGGAATGAGTGACTGGGCCATGGCCAAAGTGGAACAAAAAATGGCAACAAAAAACGTATTTCGAAGCTTCACCTTTGCTGGCTGTGTTGGGTCGGCAACAACTTCATTGCTGGGCTTGTTCTGTTCCTCCGCGTGAGCCCTGTAATAGCGGTATTTTGGTCCAAACAAAGGAATCAATCACCAAACAGTGCAAGTGAAGGGGTAGCGGGATGTTTCACAGTCGACCGTGCGCGATATCCGGAAATTTAAAAAGTAGGCCTCAAAGGAAAAGTTAGGGTTCAGATCCACTAAATGAGAAAATGGAAAGGATATGAAGGACAAATTACATAAATAGGGCGTTACTTGACGCTAGGCGCTAATGACTCTGGCAATCTCCCCTAGTAGAGAGGGAGCATTATTCAAAGTGTCAGATGATCGATGGGCGATGCACAGACCTAACAGGCGTCAAAAATTGAGCCGGCCAATGCGCCCCGGGGCAAGGGTCGGTCCTACGTTGCTACAGTAGTAGTAGGCAACGGGGGGGGTCGTACTTTGATGAGTTTTTAGAGGGGGGGTCGTACATTTTGACGAGTTTGTAGAGGGGGGGGGTCGTATATTTTTATGAGGTTGCAGAGGGGGGGTCGTACTTGCTTCGATTGTGAGAAGTTGCATGATGAGGGAGGAGTGGCGCCGCTCGACGGCATTTTTGGGGGAAAAAGTGGGCGGAGTTTTCGTGGGTCGAGTGATACCAGAATGAAATACTATAGCGAGGAATATGGTGGTCGAGGGTCGAGAAGGGGGTCGTACCAAATCCACCTTTGGGGAGGGGGGTCGTAAAAATTTTTCGAAAAGTAGCAACGATAGGACCGACCCTGCCCGAGGTCAAGCTCTTCGGCGCCGCTTTGCGCTTCAATCCGCACCTTTAGGAGGTCCGCGGGTTCCTCAACACTAGGTGAATTACTCCTTCGACCTTCATTGTAATCGTGAATTCGTCCTTCAAGTGACGATGTCCTAGAGTTTCGTAAGGAATTCACTTACCCGGGCTGATCATCGTTAGAAGATCCTTTTGCTCCGCCGGAAGGCTCTTGAACTGGGGTTTCTTTGGAATCTGTTTTGATTGGTTCCTTAGACTGCTTTCCTTTCTTCTTCTTGTCAGGTTTCTTAGATTTCTTACCTTCGGCGGACTTCGTTTTCCGCTCCTTCACGTCCTTTTTTTCCTTGTCACCTTCTTTGGAACCGCCTGTAATTTTCCTCCAACGAATTTGATCATCTTTTCATGTATAAAACAAAATCATATCTATAAAGTTCTCTGCAACTTTTTATACAGCGTTCATCGTCGGTAATGGCTGAGGTCACAGCTATGGAGCTAGCATTTAGTGACAGAGACAGAGTATGACAGGGACGAGGTGCGGGAGATGGGGGGGGGGCGAGGGTTTGCAACCTCGACATTTCTTCACCCTTCGTCTTCTTGTTACAAAATTATCTCGACTCCAGATGGTTGGGAGAAGAGGCTGTAAGTTATTAAGCACACCCTCCCATCTCAAATTTTGTCTCTATTTTATTCAGTAAGCTTGATAATTACTTTTTACCTTCCGCAGATGGTTGTAGCACAAGTGTAGCTGGATCACCTATTGGCCTCAGCGAGGGGTGAACTGGATAGCGATAGCAGTATAGGAATATAATGCCAAGATTGAGAGCTAGGGCTATGAGTGACATTACCTAAACGATAAGCTTCATCATTAAAGAAGAATACCAAAGCAGTTGATGAGTCCAAAAGGAGAGATCCCAGCAACTGACACTGGACGTACCAATGAAATTTCCCGACTAGCGGTAAGGCTTGCTAATTTAGCTGCAGGACGTGCTAATTTCCACCACCATCTTGCAGAAAATTGTTGTCTGGCGCCCTCTTGTCTGTTGCGCTGCCTCTCCTCGCAAACTCCTTGCCCTTTCCGTCCCTCATTGTGTTAGCAAAGCCGCTCACAAAGCGTTTTTGGCAGATATTTCCTTTTTCTCTATACTGCTGGCTGATTTTCGCATCAATACGTTCCATATGGTGGACCGAAAACCCACCCGCAAAATCTCGACATGTCTGCTAAATGTTTAATAGGTAGCACGATCGCATGGCGAAGGGAGTGGATCGGTTTGACTCGTTCCATATTTCTAAGGCAAGGAAATAAAACACCGGGTGCACTCTATAAAACATTTAGCCCCCGATCAGGCTCAGACGCCGCGACGACGTAAACATATGTCGGCGTGCCCTCCGCGGACAAGATGGCGATAGCGCACGTTAAGCGCTTTTGCTCATCAGGAGAAAAGGTGACACGCTAGGGGTGTCCTCAAGGAGACCGATGGGGGTGCTCATTAAGTGTCCCATAAGGTCAGAGCGCGCTGGCAGGCACACACTTGTCGTTTCACTCATCAGAGTTTCAATAGGTCAAGCGCGAACGCGCGCCGCCGGACCCCAACAAATGTGTCTGCACCGCGCTCTGACCTCATGGAGACCCAAATGGAGCGGCTTTCCCAGCAGCCGTTGCAGTACGAAGCCATTTGGTGGGCTGTCACAGAACATTTCCTATTTTTCTATGTACGCTGCTTGAAAAGACTGAGTTATAAGAAGTGTTCTCACCGCACCACCTCGAATTCCTCTCGAGTATCCGTTTGGATATTTAGGAGCGTGATGAAACCACAACGCTCCACATGCAGCTAGGTTAAAAATGAAATTGAAAACCATGACCGTGATAATGCTGAATTTACAAATATCCTTCTGTGCACTATCATTCGTTATTTGATAATCTCAGTCCCACTACTAGCTATACTGCCCGACTTATACCCTGCTTCCAAACTCGACGGCTACTGCGTTTGCTGCTCATGTGTGTCACAGGCAGTGCGGCGATCGCACAGCCCACGAGGACCAGACCTGAATGCAAGACCAACAAACCTGGTAACAGATCAACTGGGTGACCGCTTAACCCCCGTAATCCACGTTGGCACTGGAGCACACAGCTATTCTATACTGCTGGTACCCACACGTTTCAGCACCAACGTGAGAGGGTGTAGCGCCTCGCTGGTGAGTGCACAATACCCCCTCCACCACAGTCGCCCTTGGGCGACTATCCCAAATACACGCAGCACTCGCCTCGCCGCTTGCGCGGCGAGGCAAGCGGCTGCGCGAATCGCTCTGCATCGGGGTATGCGGACTGATAGTGAAGCAAGGGCAAGGCGGTAAAACCCCCGCGCCCGCTTGCCGGCACGTACTATCTGCCATACTATACATGTATACAGCGCAGACGCTCAGCACAATTGACAGGCTCTACACGGTCCATTTTGTCGTCGTGGAGTGCGCGGAACCGACAAAAGGCTACGTGCCCGAATACACAGCACGATGACATATGGCATCGTGCGCACCAGTCACGTGTTATCGTGCCGTTACTCCTGGACTTCGTAATCTCACGTAATATGCAGCCCTGGAAGGGTTTCAATAAAAAGGGCTTCAAGATATTTTCAACTAATATGGGTGTGACCATGGCAAACAGCTGGCGGCGGCGAGCAGGGTGAAATCCGCCCTCTGAGAGTTGTGTCGACGGAAGAGGTCGAGGATTTTCGCCACTTCAAGGCATGGCTTCCGGCCATTCACTCGCCACCCGCGAACCGTCTGTACTATCGGCGCGATTAATTTTCCGAAACTATTCTTACACATTACAAAGCCAGCCAGCAGTACGGGGCCGAGGTGAGTAACGGTTGAGGATTTTCTCGACTACAACTCACCCTGGCGCCGAGTCGTGGTATCGCAAGACGTCGTGCATCATGTCACTATTCTGGCGCAAGAACGGTATTTTGGGATAGCTGGCTGAGAAAGTTTGTGATCAGGAACCTGCCTCTGCGTGCTGTCGCTCTTCTGATGCACGAACCTAGCGAACCTCGGAGAATGGAGAAAAGGGCTCACTTCGGATCGGGACTAGGCCGTCAAGCTACTTATTCGACCAATTTTATGGGAAAGTGGTCAACCACTGAGCTCAATTCATGCTCGTGACCCGGAAACGCGCGGCACAAAGCTCCAGGTCCAGTATTCCGAGGTATTGCCGCTTGGCTTAGTCTTGACCGCGCAACGCTAGAGGTGCCTACGTGGCTTAGCATGGCCTTTCTCTCGCAAGATACGTAACATTAATCCTTATTATACCTAGCCTTCAGGCGCGGCTTATCCATTTCAAGAGCAAAACGCGATAGAGGAAAAAAGAGCCGCCAGCTGTTGAGTGGTATGACGCTTACACTACGGAGGACTCGTCCTACCCGCATTCCCATGCGAGGCTACTTCGCCGCAGTGTAGAAGAAGAGCGGTTCATTTTTGGCTTTGTTTATGGATGCTTCCCGCTTTTCTCCACTAGAGTGCACATCGTATCTCTTCTGTCACTTTTGAGCGTCATACCATCCCAACACCCTTGACTACTGCCTTCAAATCCTGAGGACAACACTCGCAGTTCGCCGAGTATGGCTTCGACCTATGAGGTCTATAAAATTGTGGAGCCCTGTAAAAAATGATCTCACACAGAAAACCTACCACAATTGGAGGTAAAACACGTGCACACTGAGTAACATTGTTTGCCGCCAGACATGCTACTACGCAAAAGAAGCACAAACAGTGGAGAACAAGCGAAGCCATGACCTGTACAAAAGTATTTGAATGGGTTAGTAGTTAGCTTGCCATTGGGTTTTTCAAAAGGGAAGGGAAGGGGAGGTTCTTCTTGGTAGGAACAAATAGTGGTTCGTCCGAGTAAGAGGGGAAACGAACCACCTCTCATTCTTGACCAATCATTTTCTAATGTTAGTATTTTGGTGGAATTAGGATCCAGTTTTGGAAGACATGCTAGGAGAGCGTCTGTGAGGAGCATGGAAGGTTTTCACGAACGTTGAAGAAATCTGAATAACTCTCAACCACGCCCTTCCGGCGGACTACGTATACCGCCCTCTCCCCTTCGCCCTTTCTTGATCGACCGATTCTTGGAGATAAGGAGAGGAGGTAAGGAGTGTCACATAGTTTACAGTCGACTAGTCGCTATTATTCATTCGATTACTCCATAGCGTAGAGCTGGAAGGACCACGAAGCCGTCCTTGAGGAGGGGAGGGAGATACGACACTTGCCATCCCGTTTCAACGAGTACTTCTAGCGAGCTGAATATATCATTGGTCTCTATTGCCTGCTATACTGCTCTAATGGATGTTGCTCCAACAATCGTCTAGATATTCCTTACACGTTCGTGAGGTCCAATCGGTAACGCTCTTGTCTAACTGCCATCGCAAGGTTACACGACGTGTCCAATTCAGCGGATCTTCAATTCTTGGCGAAATCGACAGTTCTCTTATCATCGACGGTTGACGTAGTTCCGAGCTTCCGAATCGCCGACCCAATGCCAGCCTGCGGAGAGTGGGAGTCCCTCAGGCGTTGTTGATTTAGGGACTGCAACTTGAGACAGGTGAGCAAGGAGCCGGATTTTCTTCGCTTCCTCCGCTACTCTTTCAGTGCTCCTTTTCACTTTATCTGCTACTGGCTCCCATCTGCTAAGATCCGGAACGGTAGCTGCTCACGTTTATTTCCGACTTGGGTTTACGTATATTTCGGGACCCTCTCTCACTGAAAGTTCTCCGGCCGGTCGCGGACAGAGGCAAATTGCGGACCAAAAAGCCACCATGTACTTGCCCTGAGACGCAGGTGGATTCAGGGATGGACTCCCTGTTTCTGTAGTGCTGTGTTGATTCATACCAGCTGTCTCCACTCAGGCGCATCCATGCATGCTTGCGTGTGTGGTGCGCTCTGTGTGTGTGCGGTTGGTATCCTGCATGTCGGCACAGCCAAAAGCTTCGCATTTGAAAGATTGGGAAGAACATGGGAAGCCATAGAAAAACAGAGTCCCATGTTCTGCTACGGAATAGCTTTGCTAGCTAACTGGAGACCTATTCCAGCCCTCACACAGATCCTGGGAAGCTTTTCGGTTGAATTCGATATGCCGAAACTACCACCCCCGCCACACGTCGTTTTCAATACGGGATTAGAACTGTTCCTTGGAATATATGCAACAGCAGAAGCGTTGGACAGTGTGGGATGTCCTCGTCAACTTGGCCAAAATCATCGATTCATGCGAAAGCCTAAAGATCGATCGGGCGTTGGAGATGGAGATGTAGTTTAACTTCTACAATACTTCGACAACGACAATTTTCGTCACCTACGCACCAACATCAAGCTACGACGAGGAAGAACACGAAACGCTATATGGAATTGGAGAAGTTCTTGAAGGGAAGATCATACCTTCTTCAAGGTCATCGTCGGCGACTTCAACGCTAAGATTGGCCCAAGAAGAACGGCTGAAGAACTTCAAACCAACAATTACGGAATGGAGAGGAATGAGCAGGAGAGAGACTGTCGCCATGGCGAAGAAGGGTAGGATGAATGTGATAGAGAATGCTACAGGATGAGGCGTAAGTCGACATGCTAGTTGTGAGAACTGAAAGGCTGGGTTTACCCACAAATCACGATTCGAGCCTCTCTTATCGAAAACAACTTTAGTCTCACCTTGAAACCGTCAAAGTCGAAGGTGTGTTCCGACGTCTGGTTGTTCTTTGCAAGAGACATGTCCCATAACCCAGAGGTAAGCAACAATATGAAAATCATCGCGTATACTGTCTGAATATTTTGTGGCTTTGTTGAGTTACCAGATTTGCTCCGCGCGCTATCGCGCGCATCACATGGTAGGCTTCAGCGAAACTGGAGGACTTGTGGAACATCTGGTGATCTACTCCACAAAGCAGCTCACTATTGGATATGTTGGCTATGACCTAAGGTTGGCAGGCTCCTCACTTTCATTGAAGTCCATCATGGATGCGCGTGAAAGCGAAGAGCTGGTATATTTATCACAACTGTAAACACCCAGCATTTTTCTTGAATCCTGACAATTTAGCGGTGAATAGGGTTTTGCTGTTAGCCTCAAAATAAAAATGAAATATGCTCCTTATAATAAGTGAGATCTGATGCTTATCTTTGCTTTACATTCACACTCTTCGAAAATCCTAAGTTGAGCGGTTTAATGAGTTCTGGCCCTCTTGGTATTAGATTAGGAGTAAAATGTATCATTCGCCGAGAAGCTGCTCGATTAAACTGTTTATATCGACGAAATTAGTGTCAACGTGAGCTGCGTAACGGAATCGACGACTTTTGCGTTCTGACGCGCCTTATCAGCCCTTATCAGTTGCTATCACTTTCAATCATGTACCACCAATGTCCCGGGACCACCCCACATAACACTTGTAAGTATAGACGCTCTAGTACCAATATGAACGACAAAACGAAATTGGCGATGCTCGCTTTCTAGCCCCTCTTATCAGCTATTATCAGTCGTTATCAGTTCCTATCACGTACCACTTGTGTCCCCATCCCACCCCCTATAACATATGTAAGAACCATGGCGCTATCATTGCTGTGACTCGAGCTACGAATTTCTACATACTTTTATTCCCTTTCTGTTCGAATTCGGGAAAGATCGAGTTTGTTGACAGAGTGTCTCCATTTACGAGGAGCACCGGTCTTCGAGGGAAAGAATATAGTAGTTATAGAGACCCTGTCACTTACGAGAAGGCTGACAAGTAGATGAGAGTGAATAGCAACGCAAGCCATTGCATCGTGAATGAGAAACACTTCTGCCTAGGCTCGATCAGTAACTTATCAGCAAAGGTGAGGATAATATTTGCTTTTCGCGTGATCTTTTTATGAAGGGACGGATGATGCGTACCTATGAACACTCACACGGTTGTTGGCCGAATCCTGGCTTCAACATCGGTCACGCCAACTTTCTTTCTATGCTTTCCATCTCTCGCTTCGGTCCAATTGGTAGTGGCGCTAGCGCTAATACCATGTTCGATAGATAAAAACATTAATCTGTTTATCATATTCGTTTATTGTTTATCAATCATGCACAAATGCCACATTTGGAACATTTCATGAAATTCTGTCACCAGACCAATGTCTCACCACAGGACCCTACGAGCTTCCAATAGGGACCCACTCAAACCAAAAAGAATCTCCCTCGAGAATCAAGGATTATGATTTTCCCTTACCTATGAATTCATTGGCTTGGGATCCATCGTTCACGGTCAAATTGAAAACAACGAAAAGTTGCGTTGTTTGGTAAACAATTCAAAAAACCGGAAGGGCTGTTCGAAGTCCCGCCGCACATCTCTCACAGATGCTAGCGGCGAGAACATTCCCCTTGGTTATCCGAGTGCCGTCACTAGAATCTTGATTTTTGGATTACTGCATTAACATCTCACACTTCTACTGCATCCTATTCTATCGATCGATTTGTCTCTACTCTCCAAAATCGAACGCTTCCACGAGCTTCTTTCAATGCGTCGCCTGATACGTGGCCGCCCCAAGGCGCACTTCTTTCTCCGTATTTGCTGCCTACCTAACCTACCTTCGACCGTCCATAGAGTGTGGTTTTCGTTAGTTTGTTTCTCTTCGGAAACTGAATCTTCATGCGTGAAACTTTGTATGTTGTTTCCAGTGATCACAACTGACATATTCATGTTGGAAAAGAAGCAAGAATTTTCCGGGAAGGATTCCTCCATTACAAACCTCCACATAGCCCTAGCGAATTTTTGCACGTTCCTTTTCATTTTTTCTGCTTCTTGTTTTTTTGCTTCTTGTTAGTTTCTTGCTCAGCTTCTCGTCACAAAGTATACACAGCATGCAGTAGTCGGTGGGCTTTGAAAAGTTGATAACTTATTTCTGAGACAAGATTATAATTTAGGAAAACACGATGGTATACCGTAACCCGCGCTGGCGTCGAAGCGCAGTTGCAAGCCTCCAGCGCGCAACGCTGGTGCTAAGGTGCGAGCGACAGCAATCAGTGAGGCTACCTCCGGCCTTCAGGGCAGCAATCCAAAAGTGGAGAAGCGTCGCAGCGTTCGGCGGCGAGGCTGAAAGCTGCGTGTGCTTTGCGCGCAGGCAAAGGGAGGTAATCCCCAGGTGCCGCCCCATCCTACGCGAGGCCAATCTGACATGCGTGCCATCCTCCACCTCCTACATTAACGGCGCTTAGTATAGTTGGCGAGTTTGCTCGACGCATTCTCTCCTCGTTGAGAGAACGCAGAGAAAACGAGAACTGGGAGGCGAGCACGCATGGAAATCGATGACACGTGACATTGCGCGCCCCAGTGCCAACGCCTCAACGTCGAAAGTTACGGTATACCGCCTATGTTCCTGAACTTCTATTTATGAGTGTTTGAACTGAGGCAGTGATTGTGCAACTTCAAAGTTTCAAAAATTCTCGAAGTTGAACAAATGGCTAGCAGCCATAGCAGCCATGTGATTAATAAATTACGAATACGAAGAGAGGAAAATTGTAAATTCACGAAAGGAACAAAAGCTGAAGGAAAGTAGAACGAGTGTACCCGAAGATGCCCAAATGTATAATTCGAAGACCGCTCTGAAGATGTGGACTGAAAAAATTGTAGTTTTTCCTTACATCGGAACTCAGTTTCGCTAGCGGGTTATGCTAGACATTTTCGTCGTCTGCGCCCTCTCCAAACTTGGTCTCTCCTTCGATTTTTTCCCTTCGTGCATCCTAATTCGCGCACGATTTTCTCATTTTCTCATCGGCTCCTCCACTTAAAGGCAGCCAACGTCAATTTGTCCGCGCATGATTTATGCTGCACGTGACTGACGTCACTGGCTTCACTCCGCTTCACCTCTCACTTCGCTTCTCGGCGTTCGGTTCTCTGTCAGCGAGCCCTTATTCTGCGTTTCTCGGCTGCATATAACAGGTAGCCTGCCTGCCATTGAACTACAGCTTCCTTGAGATGCTTCCTGCAGAATTTAGTGGAACATTTCCCAAGCATAGCGATTTTTAACACCGTCGGGTGCATCTCATCGTTATGGTGCACCTCTACGTTACAAGCAATTGAAAAGGCCACTTGTGAACCAGTTTCGGAGAGATGCTACCTTGTCTAGGAATTACAGATCTTCTTGCTATGCGGGGCTAATGCTTACGAGAATATGCCATCAAAGATGCTAAGATGCTGATATTTAGAGGCAAATACTGCGATAAGCATGGTGCGCCATAACTTCCCGCCAGCAGGATATCACTCGTTGTGAAGATAGAATAATTGCCAGTTGTGGAGCTTAAAATGTTCTAAAAGCGCACTAGGGCCTCGCCACTTGCTCCCGTTGCTGTCAATGTAGTACTGTAAAGAGTCTGGGCGTCCTTTCGCCTGTTCTCTATCCTAAGCGCACAGTGCCAGTTCAGTGCAGTAGTCACTGCTTCAAAACGACTAGAGGATCTCAATTTTAACGCTTTCTCCTTCATTCATTCGCTATCAATTCACCTCATTCTACGCTCATTTTCTGGCGACACTATTTCATCTTGCCTGCGATCTTGGGATGTGCCTCTTGAACCTACTTTGTCTTTAAAGCGGAGGTAAAATGTTTATTATGGCTACAATAGTTCTTATCGAAATTCGCCAGTTTCAGAAAAAACAATTCTTTTGTGAAACATAAATGTATATCATGCCTTCCTCATCTTCTTCGCAAAGAAGAGGGACCTGAAATCAGAAACATCTAGTAAGTTACAGAAAATGATGTCGCAGTTCAGTTGCCTTTGCTGATGTAGCACAGCATTTAAAGGCAAGAATCAGGATTACATTGATGGGTTGATTCCACTCAAATGTGAAAGTAGGGATGAAAGGTGGACCGCCAATGGAGAAAAAAAGAGAAAATCCTGATTTGCTCAATGCTGTGGAGAAGTTCAAAAGACAGGCAGGGAGATGAGAGATAATGTGAGCGCGGAGAGTGGTAGAGAAGTCCGAGAAGAGAGAGCATAGCAGATCAACGCAGCGACGCAGACAAGATATCGAACGGTGGGCGGACCATGTTAAGTTTGGTGGAGTCTGTTAGAAGTCCATGGCGCCTGTGACGCGTTTCGATGTAGAAAGGTGGCGCTACCTTTGCACTTGCGTGCCCAGCACTTCTAGCCATGGTAAGGGCTTCTTAGGTGGGTCTGAGCCCGAACTTTGCCTTTAAATGGTTTCCTTTGCACGATATAATACTATAGAATTTCGTGAAAAACACCCAAACCAATGACACTCGCATCTCTCTCTCCCTCTGATGGAGTACAAGCAGTAGAGTGTCAGGAGCTTGGTGGGAGCGATGATCCGCTCTTGCAGGGCTAATGGATCAAGCGTCACTCAACACGATTTTGCAAATCTGACCTACCTTACTTCCTTCCTCCTGCTTCACCCTCTCCCAGCCTCCCCCCCAGACCTCCGTCTGTGATTAGATATTACAAAGTATTTTTGCTATGAATACAAGTTATTTGATTTTGACACAACGAATGGACTCTCCACCCCTCCCAACTCGACGGGATTATCTGCTATCGAGCAATAGGAAGCAGGAATACTTTTTTCTGGTGATAACTCCTAGTACGCTTATTTTATAAAAATTGTCACTTACACCTCTCGGCAATCTCAAAGAAAACGGCTGTCCCCCTGCGAAACGATCCGTTTCACAATGCAACACAAATACGATGGCATCCAAAAATCAACGAATACGAATCATTCAGACGCCGTTCAGGGTTCACCGCATGCAATACCATGGGAATGCTGAATTCGGGATAACAGTCTCCATTCTAGCGCATGAGCCTGAAATCGCGGCGCGAAAAACCCTAGAGGCGTTTTGGATTTCGGTAAGAGACCCTAAAATCAATAGAAAAGAGGAGTGTTTAGCCGTTACCCGTGAACTCGCGCCCTTCTCCGACCTCTGCGGGTTTTGATCTACATGAGGTCGAGGTCGAGGTCGAGGTCGAGAGGGTCGAGGTGGTGATGCTCAGTTAAAGCTCAACCTAGTCCTTCGAGGGTAGTCGCCCTCGCGTCACGGCGGCGTTCATTAAGGGTAGGCCTAGTAGCATAACTTTATCGATCGATAACCGGTTAGTGGTTTATATAGATGGAAATAGTCTTCAGTATTGTGGAGGCGTTTGAGAGGGCAAGTCATATTTGTTCTTGACTTTTCAGGCTCTGACGAAGGCGAAGTTGCCGAAACGTTGGCCTAATAAAGTTAACTAATCTTGGACGGCTACAATCAAGTAGTCATCTGGATACGAATCCGATTTCGAATTTTCGGGTAGTGGACCTTGTAGGAGATCTACTTCCACGTTTTCAATGTTGATCATTTGTCTTAGGCTTGCCATTCCTCCAGTCCCGCTCGAGACAAATTAGATGAAGAGGCTCAGTGGAGATAATAATGGAGAGCAGGTTCACTACGATTTCCATGTGTATGAAAAAATGGTGCTAGATAGAGGTGTGCAGAGGGATGCGACATGCTAACACCAACTGTAAGCGATCACTTTACATTTATTGAATCGTATTATTTCGGCCCGCTTCTACTAACAAAGGTGACTGATGCCAGAACTTAAAAAAAATCGAAGATTTCATCGGCAGATCCTTTCAGCTTTGGTCTTTCTTCGGAGTTCGTCCGTGCGTCTTCAGCCTGTTTCTGTTCTTTATTACTGCCCTCCTTTTTCTCAGATGACTGCTGCTAAAAGAAAACATTTAGATGTTGGAAGGATGTGTCGCAGTGTTCACAATATTAGGGATGCGCCCTGCATTCAACTACGATTGAACATCACCTTACTTGGGCATCCCTTATTGACGTTTTGGACTTCAATAGACCTAGAGATCATCTCAAATTCTCGTGATGCTGTTGTACCAAGCTAGACAAATTTGGCGCCAGTTCAACATCGCTGTTGGATAGGTGGATTCCTAGTTTAAGGAAATGCGCCTAGCGGAGCCTCTAATAACTATGGTGCTTTTGGGAGGAAGAACAAAAAAGTGTTTCTCACTGAATGCAAGCCCGACAAGGGGCTACCGCGTGCTGAAAACGAAGACTTCAGGTAA
>MU872023.1:0-13768 GCA_036418205.1 Ostertagia ostertagi | reverse complement strand
GTTTCTCGCACTAGTACGATTTCTCGAAAAATTTCTGACACGATGTGGGAACTGCTAAAGATGATGAGGTGCTTGGCGTACGTCTAAAAAATGAAACACGTTCAGGGCTTCTGAAGACGACGACTCAGTCGAAACGTTAGGTCATTTAATGGATGTTCTCACCTAACAACTTCGTAAAGCACAAGAGAGCAACTCACGACTAACTTGCGGAGGTTGCAAGAAGAGAGAAGTGGAGGATAGCATCCATGAATCACCAATACCTCCTTTGAATGCGCCACGCATTCAAATTCCATAAGAATCGCGGGGACGTTTGAGTCGACTCGACACCGGGCCTCCACAATTAAATACAAGGTGCCAATTGATCTACAAATCGGTATTTTCATCCTCCCTGAACAATTTGGGTACCAAGCACCCGACCCCGGAGGAATGGAAGGCTTGGTTGGCCTCGGCGACTCACGACCTGAGACTTGAACACCATACCGCTGAGCGTGGTAAGCGCGCCACCTGCCATTACACCATCTACGCTCAGCTCACTATATTTCATGAAATTTGAAGAAAAAAACTGTCTATAGCAGCGTCAATGGACTCGAACTGGAAAAGGACCAGAAAACAAAAACTTGAGTCCTTTTTTTCTAACCTTTTGGATTTTCCAACACATACGAGAGACAATAAACAAGAAATCAATTCAGAAGCTTTGCATCTTCACCAAAAGAAACGACTGACACCCAATCAAAAATGGTAGACCGTATAACTGCCCACATGGAAGGCCCTTGGGGGCTATATTATGAACACTACATTACAAACGAAGAAATTCACATCATGCGCAATGTGTTGGCACACGGTGCTGCGTGATAGAATGCGCGTGGTGTGACTTTCCCATCGTCATATGCTTACACCATACAATAACGATAGCTAGCTATGTGATCGGAACATTGCCTTAGAATTTTATGTGATACACCCTTACATCTTCACGGCCGTTCTTGAGACCACAACGTGGGGTAAACAATCAAAATTTCGCCAATGAACCCGGATTCCCATTGAGTACGCCATTAATTTTTACCCTGTGAACAAAGCCCAACTATGTGACTCACCATTTTGAAGCTGCCAAGAACACAAGAAAAAAGAAAGTCCAGTAATTGCCAAGAAATCTCTACTCTCGGAAAATTTCAAGCTGATACGGCGATTGCATGTATCACAGGCACTGCAAATTCTTCGCTTGAGCTTATGAAGCTACTCAGTCATAACTGAAATAGATCTCGAACAAAAATCCAGGTCAACAAGGGTATCCTAACCCACTGAAAAATCCTCAAGACAACACAAATACGCGTGAGTGCTGACAAGCTATGGTAAGTATACCATGAAAAGCTGAGTTGGAATGAAATGGTGCCCCGGTAGCGTAACTGGTAGCGCACTTGCCCGGAAAGCGAGAGGTGCGGGTTCTAGTCCCGCCTGGGGCGAAAGTTTTGTTCACAACCCAGCATTCTTGTGAAACATTCGCAAGGCGAACTGCGGCCAAAAACAGCAGTTAACAAACAAAAACAAGACAAAAAGTGTTCATTTCCAAATGAAGCGGCCACTGAACTCACAGTCATTGCCCCTCCTCACGATGAGCATTTGAGAAGGCCACCTACGATCAGCTTCGCAACTGTCAACGACAAAATTCAACTTATTACGCCATATGAGATTTCAGCTACTCAGAGTAAGTACCACACAGCAGCTATCATAGTGGTGCAGAATCGTGCAAAACCCGATATCATCGAGCCTCTACTTTTGAGCAATGATGCTGAAGTTGCGAAAATTCTAGACCCGCATGATATTGACAGTTACTGCGGGGTCAACGGTGCGTTCGCACTGTTCGAACGAGGGGGTCGCATTTGTTGTTTGGGAAGAGACGGGTTGCATGGTTGAGTGGGATGAGTGGGATTAAGGCTGTGTAGACTGATCTCAGAATGAAATACTATAGAAATAGACATAACGGCGAGGGTGGTGGTCGGGGTAGGGAGAGGTGGTCGCATTGGGGGAAGTCTTACCGAGTCTCGAGGAGTGGCGGAGTCCAATGCCCCTAAAGGGGGGGGGAAGTCGCAAAATTTCTGAAAATGTGCTAACGTCACGGTTGACCCTGGGTTACTGACTTGTCCACAGTCTGCTTCCACAACTCTTTCCCGTGAATATCCATTTAGGGGATCAGCAGGCGTCAGACTAAATATAGCAATGCTGGCAGGAAAACCAACCCATCTAGCCAATTACAGCCACAAACTTATAAGGCTGATTAGAAACACGCTATTTCATACAAGAAACCACCACATAGCATATTCATCGTCTTGAATTAGCCTTTTGGACTCGGGTCAAATAGAAGCGTCACCAATCTCCAGACGTTACTGAAGACAACCCTACTCAACGTACAAAGTTTGTGAGCTTCGTAAAAGCTTTACAGAAAGAATCAGTTGATCCCCCTCTACAAAGCAGCAGCCCGAGCGAATATTCACAACACAACATTCACCTTGAAAGGCTCTCATGCACGGAGAAACGTGATGCTTTTAATCTACTCAAACGAAAGCGCAGCTTTCCTTGGACTGCTCGACGGGGAAAAGATGGACCACGCTAGTTTTAGGGCAAGGCAACGGGTACTTGTAACGCGAATGATCGATCCCTGAACGAGAAAATATTATGACATAAATTCTCACGCTAAACCTGTCCGAAGATATGCGGTTTCTATGCGAGGTTACACCAGATACTAGGCTGCGATCATGATCAAATACAGCAGTTCCCCCCCGCATGCCACCAAAACTAAGGTAGGTGGAGTTTTACTCAGAGCGTATCGCTCTTCTTGAAGTTTGAGTGTTCTGATGACTACCAACAGATTTCGCTCACATATATAGCATACATTATACGAAGTTATACAAATTGAACAGAGAGGTAACAGGCGGCACAAAGTTTAACTGCCAATAAAATGAATACTTGTCGTTCAACACCACCAGAAAACTAAAACGCCTCAACACTTCTAGCCGACTTACCAGCACAGAAATTATCGTATCGAGGTGAAAGAGCGAATTTCAAGTTTCTGATGCACATTTCAATCTTGTGAAACTTACCATTGCCTTGAGACACAAAGGCGGTGCAGTTTCATCAAAGTTTCAATAGTACGGCGTCTGGCGGAAAGAATACATAATTTCATTCACTTACCAGACGTGGATGGCTGATTTGATCTTGATGAACTGCTCTCGTTATTAGGGGAACCTCTCTTCACTTGAATTTCTCTTGATGAAGATTCTTCAGGAGGTGAGAAACAAGGTCGCTTGGAGGCAGGAGACGTCGTGGACGAAGGATTAGTAAAAGGCACAATTGGTGAAGGAACCTGAAAGAGCGAAGTAAATCATAACCAAAACATCGATATACAGTAGAAAAATGGCAAAACAAATATTAAATTGTGGGTGAAAAAGCATAAAAATAACAAAGTACGCGGACCAAGCCATTCACTGCTATTCGCAACGTCCATATTCATTTTCGCTATCTGGAGCCACCTCTGTAGTGGCTCTCTCGTAACGTTATCAGTCAAAGACTATTACAAACTAGAAGATAGACGACCACTATGGATTACACATGTTTAATTTTGTTCCGCGTAATTGGTGTTGTAATGCAGTGAAGCAACGATTCACCACTGATTTGACATTAAGCATAACATTGGGACTAGAAATGAGTCACCAATCTTCCTGCTGACTTTAAGGTGAATCAGATTTATTTTTTGAATAACCATGACAGCAGCAGTTTTACCAAAGAAAATCATAAGAGAGCAAACTAGGTCACTCGCTTCTCACGAGTATCCCAAGAACGTTGCCAAAAGCGGTATGTATAAGCACTAGTTACTGGCTAGCACCGATTGCAAGGTGAGAGCATACCAGATCTATACGTTTTTGGCAAATTTTCAGATATGTCCAACATCGAGTATTTCCTCTGCTTTTGACACTTCAATTTAAAAATCTATCAAGAAAAATAAAAAATTCTGCTGTTTTTGAAAAAAAGTGAAATGGATAAAAAGTCACACACTCACCACAACAAACTGTTCGAAAGGGTTTTAGCAGAGAAGTGCACTTATACTCGAACTATTACGCACAGTAGATGGGGAATGATAAGTCACAGCCATGACGTCATTGGGATACCTCATTAGGTCGGAATGCCCCTTGCACTCACTCATTGTTTAGCAAGATACCTTTGACGATCGAAAAGAAAACTGAATTTCAAGGCTCTGAACATCGTCACTGGACTGATGCACCGAGTGTAGAGGTATCACAGTCTACTGGCCGAGACGTCAGTCAAGAAATAAAAAACAAAGAAAAAAAAGGAAGAGGGGAAAACGTTATAATATTGGGGTTTTTGGTCAACTAATTCAGCGCACAATAAGTGAAATAAAAAGTTCACAGTAGCTGCCTAATCACAATTTTTAAATGAAACCTCTACCAATAAGGGGTAACTCTTGGTCAGTCCTTCACGAATATGTCGGAAAATAGTGCACGTCAGTTACTCGTTACGGGCCAGAACAGTAGCGTCATCGAAACAATGTTCCGCCATTGATGTTCAATATCAACACATTACTAAAGCCATTGCGCATGCGGTATTCAAGACGTATTTCGTTCTTTCGCTAAATCCCCCCCCGCCCCACCTGACTTAATTTGGAAGCACTGGAAACGGATGATGCTCACAGAAGATAAAAAAAAAACATTCGACGTGAGTTCCATTGTTTCAAAGAAAACCATGCTTTTGTTTCCAGAAACAGCCTTTACGTTATACCTCGATGAAAACTACATTTTTGCTGCTGCTTTACTTTTGATACGCTTATTAGCTGCTACTTTTCATATATTATGGTCCTTCGACGCGAATCATGAATGTAACCCTTCATGCATCACTTTCACTGATACTCACGTAACTATCATTCTGTACATGGGGTTCCTAATTCACAGCGGTGTACGAGCCTCGAGGTGGGTGTCGAATATCCATTGATAGAGCTGCGCCAAGGATGAAGCAAAGGAGTTGCTGGGCAGTGGTGAGTAAAAATGACGGGTGATGGGGCTAGGCGACTGTGCAGTGGTATCTGCGTAAGAACGAAACGGCCACCTGGCCGGCCCTCCTTTGCGTTAGACAGAGTCTTTGGCATGCTATACGCAACGAGTATGATCCCAAATTGGCCGTGCATTGGACAAACAAGTCCCAAGAGCGAGAGTGATGGTAAAGAAGTGGAACACACCCAAGGCTAACCGCCATGCTGACCAAGGGATCGTCTAAATATGTGAGCAAGGTATCATTGACCATGGTTGAATTATAACACAGTCATCACGCACTTACGCTTATCTGCATGATGTCCGACAAAACTTCCACCGGAATTAGGCCTTTGTTGGCATAATAACAGTCCAACTTCATGTCAACAATCTGACAGGACCTCACGGATTACCGCTCGTTTTGCAGCTCATGGCGTGGCTAAACCTCAACAGAGAAACTGATATTTTCTCACACAGTGTGGGCGAATATTGCTTTTAGAATCTTGACCGCTTCGTGACCTACTGTGCGCGGAAAGGGAGATCAAACAGACTAGATCCCAAAAAAAAAGATTTTCTGCCCACTTGAATCTCAGAGAAAACTATGAAAAAGCGACAACAAGGATGCAGATAAGAACGGTTACCAGAGCGCTGAAGTTACTGGGCGCAACCATGTGAAATGTGGTGAGATAACAACCTATACATGGACCATTACATGCTGCGCAAAGGGCCACGGCTTCACCGAAGCACAAAGGCATAGCAGAGGCATAAAGTGGTGGAAAGAGGCGGGCAAAGTAACCACATGAGCACCGTATGGAGTGAAATTTTCACCGTGAAGCGGAGCTACAATCGTCAAACTTCGAGGGTGCCCAATTAAAGACTTATGGATATCAATGAAGTTAGAAGAACTGTTCTCTGCGAGCACTAGCCCGTTCCTGTCAAAGCCTGGGCTGAGATCTCAATTACCCGTCGCTCACATGGCCGTGTCTGTTGGAAAAAGAACAAAACTTATTAAGACCAAGCTAACGGACGTTTCAGAGCAGTGTCTTATACGAAGGTCACTAGCCACACCAAAAGAAATGATACTGTTTTGATAGGATAGCGCCCCGCACAGAAAGCGAAAATGTTCAAGGATATTATCGCGCCACACTGCCCGATTTCAGGCCCTTCAACTAACAGCCCGGCATCCCTCCTTTGACGTGCTGGACCACCCCATCTGGGCCGTCTCAGGAAGGGGACTGCTGTGAACAATTAACCAACATAATGTAGTTGAAGCCTTTTCCGTGCAATTTTGGAACGGAACACCTCGGAAGATGATAAGCAGCCCAGTGAAATCGTATTCAAAGTAACTGAAAATCCAATAGGATGGTATCCCACACAAAGAAAGAAAACTGTATGGGGCTAGGAGCCCCAACTAATGGGTCGTTTTCAGCGTGCTGGACCATCCTATCGTCGCTATACTCAGAACGACAGAGGGGGGGGGGGGGTATATCGAACAATGTTATTGATTGTAATATATAAATGTTTGATTGAAGATTGGGTGTAATCGTTCTGGGGGAATTTATTTTTATAGAGTTATTACTGGAAAAAGCTATGTGATCTTTATGGGACATCCTGTAATATCTCTCCACACCATTTTCCGATTCTGCATCGCTCCCCTATCCCTCACTTCCTTGCTGATTACGAATGTTCCCATAATCGCGCTGTTTTTGAATGTGAAGGAGCAAACGAAAAAAATAAACATTAAGCAAAGAAAAAAACAAATAAAAATAAAAACGAAACAAATCAAATCAATGGACGCATGGAGAAATAGAAATGAACGTACCGCTATGGATGAGTATTGTTTACTCGTCAGACTGTACGTCGAAGAAGTGTGAGCTTGTGAAGACGACCCGTTGTTGGATGATAGTGGTGTAAATCCTGATGCGATACGACGATCGGACGCCTCTAGCTTCACCACGCCATGATTAGTGGGGTGAGTTGACGGCGCCTCTATCTTCACCACCGCATGATTAGTAGCGTGAGTTGACGCTACTGCTGCTTGTAAGTAATTAAAGGAAGGCTGCTGATGTTGGCTATGAAGATTTTGCAACATCGAGATCTGAAATGACTAGTTTCTTTTCGTGTTTGCCAACGAATTTCCAGGTGAAATTACTTGACTGTTGGACTTCGCCTAACTTTCATATTGTACGCAAAAGAATCATTACGCGGATTCAATTTTGAAGTCATACAAGCCTTAAGACGCATTCATAGTCGGTCGTCCGATCGTAACGATCGCACAGCGTTATTACGTATTGATCGTCCAGCCCCGGATTCTGACGAATCGCGAGCATTTCATGCTGGGCGATCGTCCATCGGGTTATGATGGCAACGCACCGAATCTGAATACGCCATGAGGTTAAATGGCTGCTAAGTCAGACTATACCACACTCGGTAAAGGTTGGTTTTTTTTTGCAAGGTTTTGTATTACAGAGCATAGGAGGTTTATGCCCACATATGGTGTCACGACAGGAGTAGCGTCCTATCCCCAAGTTTGCAGGGGAGTTGGTGGGAAAGTGTTTTGCAACGAATTGGCTCAGAATGCCTCCCCCCATGGTGCCACTGCCAAAAATTACAGTCATACTCGTATAAGGGCTGAATTACCCCTGAAAGAAAAGTTCCGACGAAAAATCAATTTTCGGCAAGCTGGTATTGATAATATTGAATTATTCCGATTACAGATTTAAATAAGCAAGATAACATGGCACAGGTGTTGCGAGAAGCGAATCCTTTGTTTATAAATTCAGTTCCAGCAGGAAAGATGACGTTCAAATCGTAGACCACTTATTAATATTTCGGGACAGCCCTCTATTCGTTCTTTCCCACTCCTTAATACAGGATGCAGCAGTGATGGCTAGCGGGAGGCAATAGCAAGGAGTCACAGGGGATGGAGTGACGTAATTCGGGAGCCCTCAAACGAAAGAGCGGCGTCAGGTATAGCAACAAAAAACTTATCACTGGCAAACAGTTAGTGAAGTTAACGGAATCAAGGGAACTACAGCGAGCGGCAAGTTATTCTAGTTTCAACGGAGGTCAGGATTAGATAGGGGGAAAAGAAGAATCTAATCCGCACATCAGGTTTGAGATTGAAGGCGTCCCCGCTAAAGAAACGCGTGAGAGGTACTATGGGACAATTGAATTAAGAGAACAAAAAGAAACCTGCTATGGTCTCTCCCATGAGAATACGAGTTAAACAGCGCAACTCTATTTTGTGACACGGGAGCCACGAAAGATACCACTGCTATATCCAAGAGTTTGTAGAACGAAGCTATTCTAGTCCACAATGATGGTATGCCAATGCCAATATGTCGTTGGGGTGGTTTGAACCGAATCAACCCTCCAACATCAACTTTCCAGAAAATGAGTTTCCGTTCAAAAATGTGCCAAGAGAGACAGTGAAAAACCCAAAAAGAAAAACAAAAAAAAAAAAGAAGCGCAGAACAAACCTGCTGCAGTAAGTTATTATTTGCCTGTCCTGAGATGCAGCAATGGCGGCTGAAAGGGGGGTCTGCCACATCCCCGCCTAGCTGTGTAGTTCAATTTCTTAATGAAGGGAAGTGCAGTGTGACAATGAAGATCCCTGCAATAAAATTACTCATTGCTCGAACTACAGCCTTGAAAAGCAAACAGCAGCTCAGTCCAACGAGTGTGGATATTCGCGCACAAAATTCATCGTTTTCAACGATCAAGAAGTTCTACTATGTAACGACACAATTATACTATGAACCATTGAGCAATTTCAGTTTTGCATATTTGCTGCATCAATAAGTGCTGAGGTGATTTTTCAACACAAAGGAATTGTCCCAGCCTTTGGCGTAAGGTCTTCATTTACGCTTTTCGTTTGAAAGGTGCGTTCAGAAGAAAAAAAGATAACATTTCTCGAATGATGCTTGGATTCTTATTTCAACTACTTCACAACTGTCATTCTTATCAACCAGGAATTTGCATAACAGAGTTGGAAACCAACGCCAAACTAACTGATAGAAACCTTATAACCAAATCCGCTAACAGGTCAACACTCAATCGCTTTTAACGAAACATTCAAGGTACAGCACAGAACTCATAAGCGATTACAGGACCGAGAATGCGACAGAGTTCCAAGCTTTGAGGCAAATAACGTGCAGAACCTAAAAAAATAAAAATAAAAAAAAGTGAAACGAAGAAAGCCGTAAAACGCAAGCGGAAACTTTGTCGTTTGTAGCCTTGTTGGACAAAACAATTGGCTAACAGGTATAAAACGATTATCAAGCTCTAAACAGCGAATAAATACGTCTGTTGGATCGCACTCGCTCATTGTTTAGGATGGAGCGCGAAATCTCAGTACTTATAGACGGCGGGTGTAGTTCGCTCAGATAGAAAGCGACTTTTTCGCGTTTCACAGCGCGAAACATTTTTTCGCTGCGGGAACCTCAGGTCCACCGCTGATCAGCAGTGGACCAGAGGTTCCCGCAGCGAAAAATGTTTTGCGCTGCGAAACGCGAAAAGTCGCTTTCTGTCCTAGTGAACCACACCCTAAGGGCGGTCTTACCATATCGACAACCTTGTCATGTTAAAATGTAGGTGAGTACAAAACTAGTCACAAACGCCTGTGAGTGTTCCTCTCAAGGGCTGGGCCCAGACCTTTACACTGGGAGCATATTCCCTGGTTTCAAACACGTTGAGCGCTCTCTAACTGCATGCCCAACCCCTTACTGGAATTCACCCTATGTAGGTGTCTCAAATGGAACATACACTTGTGATTCTTTCACAAAGTATTCTTGAGTTTCTAGCATTCTCTAGAACATCAGTTGGAGACTATATGAAACAGAACACGATCAAAGCAGGCAAGAAAGTTAGCGTTCTTATTGAACAAATGTGAAGAGGAGTTTTGCAGGTGCAAGAAAAAGTATAAATAGGACCAGATTGAACAGGATTATGAAGGTAATGTTGTGGGAAACCGCCTTCACTCCAGGCGTTTACGGTGTAGAGAAAGTGGAAGCATTCTGGGTTGGATCGACAAATTTTTTGGAGTGTGCCACACATTCCTTTCACTCTTTAAGAGTATGGTTGCATTAGTTGAATACGATTGGCCATTATGGGCGACTTGTGGGAGTGAGATGATTGTGCAAGTCAAAGCCTCTTACTTCCTAGAATATCTGCGTATCCAGCCGGCGGGATGGAAGCTGGTGAGGCCGGACGACGTAAGATCGAGATTAAAATAAGAATATTCGTTTCCCGTTGTAATCAGTCACTTGCCACTACACCACTATTCAATGCTGTTTGGACGTTACACAAATGCCATTCTCTGTCATCGTGCCGCAGTAGCCATGCTAAATGCTTCCCTATCTCTTATTCCAGATCTCTAATATATGTTCAGAAATGAACAGTTTACAAAGTGGAGATTCCGCTACAGTGTTAAGCTCATTGTAGATTCAAATCCTTTTTAGCACCGAAGGCTAGATAATACCTAAGTCGGTTTGTTGGTAACCTACTCGTTTGAGAAGATAGAACTAACTGACTGTGCTTTGGTCGGCAGGCTCCATTAGCCAGTACAGCCAAAACACAACTACCATCCTGTTCAGAAAATGGAAACACTGAGCATCCCTAGAAGGTATTGAGCTCCCGCAGCAGTTCCGTCTTGGCCTTTTACGTGTTTGTTCAACTACTTATGATCACAAATGATTAGCTTGAATAGATAACACCTTGCTCGACCTGCAAAAATGCTCACCAAATGTGCTCTAAGTTAAAGTTTCGAGGGACTGTTGACCATGAGATCCAGTCTCTGGAACGACGAAGTGGGGTTTCCAACTTTGAACACGCTCTATGGACCCACGCCGTAATAACTTCGTATCCATTTATTTAAAGCAACAGTCCAGGAACGAATTTGCGGGCCAAAAGCACCTATATGGAAGTTGTAGGTGAAAAGTGGTCGAACGTAAAGAGAAAAAGTGAAGAAAACGCCCAACTGGGGCTTAGACAGGGACATGCCCTGCCGTTTAGGGAGACGTGTGTTGGACGAGTTGTCCGAACCTGCCCGTAGTACATGCGCTTTAATTGCAACTGCTGGCAAATAGCTGCATGCTTGCAAATACATAACTACTTGCCAGCAATCGAAATTGAAGCGCTTCAATTGCGTTCTTATGGAATCGACCTCATACAGCGCGGCGGTCCCGCAACGACCGCTAGTCAAGCGCGGACTCTGCACAGCGTATGTTGGGCGATCCGCCTCTTTATGGGTGATCCGCCCCCTCCAAGAGGACTTCGACCCCTTCCAGCGCATTTTAGAGGTAGGTTTTGAAATTAAAGACATTTCCTATAAACTTTAGTTGGGCTGGGGCATGTTTTGACCGCCTAATGACCAAGTAGTTGAAACCCTGCCTGGACTGTTGCTTTAAGTGCGCAGGATTGAGTCGAAAAGATTCATCGCCGACTATGGACCCGACAGGTGGTTCATAGTCGGCGACTGAATCGCTCGACTGAAGGCCTCAGCAGCAGACTTATAATGTCCAAGCAGCTATGGTGGCTTAGACCCTCAGGACTGAGTAAAGTCAAGAACCCAGAAGATTGTTTTGTTTAGGTTTCCAGTTTTTTTAGGTTTCCCTAATTAGTTCCCAACACAGCTGAAGAGAATTTTGAAAAATAAGCATGAATTTGATGTGTTCTCAGAAAAACGTGACGAGCCTTCGCTTTCTGCAACAAATGCTAATCAGTGAGAACCTCTCATGTGCTTTTCATTCAATTTTCACAGAGAAGACATGAATCAGGACGATTTCGAAGCTTCCTCGATCGTTGAACGTGTTGCTGTGAAACTCCCACGGGCTTTTCCATCGCCGCTCTCACGCAAAGGCACACGCAACTATAGCACGATGACGAAGTGCGGTAGTCCAAAGCAAAAGAAAAGAATTGAAAGGTAACATGATGCCGAAACAAGATAAGAAACAATACTGCATGTTCGCGGGTATGAGTGTAGAAGCATTTTTATGAGCAGAACAGGAGTGAGTACTGGACAAGGCGAGCGCAAATGTTAAGTAATTTGTTATATAATATTTTACGATTTTGGGGGAGGATGTCGTAGTTGGCGAATTCGGTTATGTTCCTGTAAAGAAGAAGGATTTTGAGCTTTTGGAGGGGTGGGAGGGGGAGGTGGGGGGGGGGGGCGGCCTGAAGATGTGTCGGGTATCACTGGTCGACACTTCAACGACACTGCATCGGAAGGGGTGGGAGTTCCATATCTGAGGTTAGAAGACACCATGACTGACCTTGGGAATATACATAAAGTGAACCACTGGTGCAGAGCGATACACCAAGTCAGCGCAAATTCACATTTAACTCACGACGGATCGCCCGTTGCGGCGCATTTTCGAAATTTTCTACAGCCCTTCTTTTCAAGCGGTCGCGACACACTCTGTTATCAGCTACATGTGTAGTTGTGTGTATACGTGCATTTGAATACTCCCCTAATCTATATCTCGCAACTGTAGGGTAGAAGGGGTGCAATGGAAGTGGCGCTGCTCACCATGACCCAGGGATCGAATCCTGGGTCGTGAGTCGCCCGGGCCAACCAAGCCTTCCATCCCTCCGGGGTCGGTTAATTGGTACCAGACTTGTCTGGGAGGATAAAAACACTGACTTGTACATCGGCTGGCCCCCGCAAGTCATTGTATAGGCCACATCGCATTCAAATGCCACTACGAATGTAAATGGAAGTAGAATGCGCAACGCATTCCTGAAGGGACCGATGAACCCACAACCAAATATTGAATACTTTATCATTTGTCCTTGACTTCCTTCTAATGTGGTCATGTACGAAGTTCCCCAAATTGAAATTTATTCCTATCCGAGCTACTATACCATGGTGAATTGCCAAGTCTTAAAAAAGCTTCACATTGTACTTTTTTGTTCACATGAGAGTTTCAACCTCTCACTCTTAGCTACTTGCTCCAAAGTCAACTTATTGCAATCTGTAAAGCAAAAAGGAAACTGCGGGATTAGAGTTTTCGAAAAATATTAAAACTGTCCAGAAAGTTTGGAAAATAGTATCAAACGCTTTTTTGAGGAGTTAGCGATTTTTGATAGCAATAAAGGCCCCGCACGTTTAATGTTAATGATTCCTTTCAAATTCATTTACGTGAATTGGGAATACGTGAAAACTTCGTAGGGTAATACGTGATCAGAACTTTCTAACAATTACTGAATGTTTTTCGAAATAAGGGCGGAAGTGGTGTAGTGGCAAGTGGCACGCTTACCACGCGAGCGGTCCGGGGATCAAATCCTGGGTCGTGAGTCGCCCGGGCCAACCAAGCCTTCCATCCCTCCGGGGTCGGTTAATTGGTACCAGACTTGTCTGGGAGGATAAAAACACTGACTTGTACATCGGCTGGCCCCCGCAAGTCATTGTATAGGCCACATCGCATTCAAACGCCACTACGAATGTACAAATGGAAGTAGAATGCGTGCCGCATCCCAAAAAGGGATTGATCAACGGCAAATGCTTTATCCTTTATCCTTTTTATTATTAAAGTGAAAAAAAGCAGACGTGAAAATTTCTGAGAAGGGGAAAAAATTATAAATTGCTTCATGGGGATAAAAATAGGCAGAAAGCACAAAGTCGCATTTGAAGTTCACTCTGGATAGTTAGGAGGGCTGAACATCAGCGTCTCATGTATATCACTGAGGAAAACACCAAGCACACCAATTTTGAGTGAACGAAAAGCGCATGGATG